>OMKZ01014755.1:0-17815 GCA_900302535.1 Neoniphon sammara
GCGCTGGCAGGAAATATGGGTTTGCCGGCTTTTACGACCAATATCCTGTGGGTTACGCCACCGCATCTGCAGGGAAGTGGAATCGGAGACGTTTTAAGGAGCTGTCACTCTGTTGCGTTTGCGAAGACCGAGGTTGCCCCGCGGCGCTGCTCTCTTTCTCCGTGGCTGGGACGACTCCAGGGAAGACAGAGCTGTATGGCTGGACCCGGAGGACGCCAGGGCGCCGTGACCCTGATGGCGGTCCATTCCAACCAACCAATCTATCTCTCAACTACCCATCAGGCTTCCCTCAGGTCGCCACTAACCCGACCTGACAACGTTTACCCAAGCTGAGAGCCAAGTTTGCCTGGCACAAACTTACCTCTCTAAAGTTGGAGCCTATTAAACTGGGACTGGGCGATATATCAATATTATATTGATATCGTGATATGAGACTGGGTATCGCCTGGGATTTTGGACATTGTAATATCGTGACATGAATAATTGTTGTCTTTTCCTGGTTTTAAAGTCTGCATTACAGTACAGGAATGCAATTCTCTGAACTCATTAGACTGTTAGAGCTGTGCTATTATTTGCCTCTACCTGCCTGGTCATCACCCTTAAAATAAAGGTTCAAGTTAGAACCAAAAGTGGTTCCTCATCATGACATCATAGGGGAACCTTTTGAAGTTCTACAGGGAACCTTTTACTTATTGGTTCTTTACTTAACGGTTCTTTGTATTAAGTGCTTTAGTAGGTTCTTAAAAGGGTAAGCTTTTATCTAGCGTTCAACGAGTGATTTAAAGGACCTTCTCGTACATTTAGTTTCCCAAAGAACCTCAAACAGCGAGAAGACGTTCTTGAGCATGAAACTGTTCTCCAGAGCACTCAGAGTACTCCAGAGCACTTATCTACAACCAGTTTTTCTACACCCAGTTAGTTTTTCTATCCATATTACTAATGATTGTTTATCAAAAATCTCTTGTGTCAGCATCCTATGAATGCACCAACAGTTATCTCTGTAATATCATCACAATATCAATATCAAGGTATTCGGTCAAAGATATTGTGATATTTGATTTGGTCCATGTCGCCCAGCTCTATATCAAACTATCAGAGTAATTGTACACAGCTGATGAACTCGCTGCTTTGTGTCAGAACATAACTAATAGCTTGTCGGGGCGGTGGATTCCCCCATACATCAGGCAGGAGAGACAGCACTTGGCGCTGGTGACACCCCGTCTTTGGTGAAATGTGGGCCACCTGTCACCTGTCAGACACCCATCACACAGACAGAGAAGACGCAGGCAGTGTGTGGTGAGAGAGAGTCAGTGAATGTGTGAGGGGAACATAAAAAAAAGGAGAAGGAAAGAGAGAGACAGAAAGATAAAGGCAAGGGAGAGAGGTAAGAGGCTGTTAAAAGTCAGGGCTAGGGGATTGTGTGGAAAGAAAAGGGGAGAAAAGTAGAAACAGAGGCAAATGATTATCGCTACACAATTACAATTACAGTCACACAAAAGGTCCTCAGTGTGAAACTGGGCAAGAACAGCTCCCTTTTGCTTCGGGAGGCATTACTGTAACTGGGATAGATAAGAGTGAGAAAATCTGAAGTGGAAAGATAAGTGGAAAGTGTTGCGTGCCAAAACTCGTTTGGCACTCTGAGTCCACAGACTGAGACAGAGCATGAATGAGGTTTGCAAAAAGATGAAGCGCGAGAAAAAGAGACTGAGAAATAGGTGAGTAAGACAATGTGTGCGAGACAGGAAAAAAAATGTGGGAAAGAATAAAAAAGAGACAGATGGGCAAAGAGACAAAAATGATCAGGGACTGTCTGAGAAGTGCTTGCAGTGGTTTGACTGACATTGTTCGAATTTCATGGGCAAATAAACTACAAAATGAGACCATTAAAAGAAGAAAAATGTGAAATTGTTTGCCTATGAATCAGCCATCAGAGTCAAGGCTCCGCTATCTTAGAAAATGCAGCAACAACTTGATGATCCATGTGAACGTGGATCTGAATCCCAGTTCAAGCAAGAACTGCATCTCAACTTTTCTTTCTTTCTTTCCCCACTTTCCTTTGCATAAAAACTACTAGGGCAGAGAGCAAAACTATCCAAACTATTCCACAGGGCAAGGCACCCACTGATATGCACAAGAAATGCTGTAGATGCAGCCTTAGTTTTTCATTCCTGCAGTGTAACCTGAAGTCAACTCTCATTACCGCTTCCATTTTCTTGCAGCCAATTTTCTGTGGACTGTTGCTGCTACATCAGTGGCATTTTTTGTGGTTCAGAATTAATGGAGCACATGCGTCAGAAGTGGTCAGCTCCTCCAATCACAAGTAAGAATGTCTCTAGCCTCTAGTCAGCTCCTCCAATCAGATGAATGACTCTTGCTTGTCGACAGCTCCTCCAATCAGAGCTAAGAGTCTAGATGATTCCACCAATCAAAGGTAATGTACTGACATAGGGGTGAGTAGCTCCTTTTCTGCATCTTGATACAGAATCAACGATTCCATGCACCTAAGATATATTCTAAGCAGCTGACAATTCAATACGATACGATTAAGTCTCAATAAAATATGATGTGAAGTAATACAAGATCACGCAACTCCGTTCTACTTCCTTCCCCAGTTTTGCCAACAGTGTAAGAATGAATCTTTACACAAAAGTCAATTAAGACATATATTAAAATGGTATCTTTCAAATTTTAAAGGTGACATCCTATTTGGAATCCCATTTGCTGATAGTAAAAAATAGAAATCAGTCAAATACACTGTGGATAAATAATGCATTGCTGTTATGTTTACATATGCAATGGCTTTGTTGTTGCTCAGCAGTACCAGGGCAAACATGGACTGTCACCCACAGTGAATTCACCACCTCTCTTAGGATGGAACGCAGGGCGGGGTTCACCTCACTTTTAATCAAATTATCCATCCTTATTATAAAACCCAAAGCGGGTCCACACTTGTGATTTACAGTTGTTTTGTACAACATGTATATTTCCACTCCATCAATCCACATCCTCAACAAAAGGAAATATTAAGAGGTGTGAAAATGAAGAAAGAAAAAAATGTTATGCCTCTCACATCAAGCTTTTCAACAGAAAGACTTTCACCTAATTTAGCTTAGATTCCTTCCCTTTTGCCTCATACAAGCTGGTTGAATCAATGCCGCTCTATCTTAGACATTAAGCCCGGTGCATCGATTTGAATCAGTGAATCGTTACAGCCTTAACATGAGAGTCAATCACGGCTCGAGTCCAAGATGACAGAGCAGTGAATTTACTGTATGGGCAGCTGCCAGATTTTGAACCATTTGATTATTTAATTGAGAAAATGAAGCGTAAAAAGCCTAAATCAAATTGACACAATTTGATCAAAGGATCAAACTGACACTTTAAAGCCAAATAATAGAAATTACAACCAAGATCATTAACTCTTTAGAGTCTGATTTGCATTAGTGTGTGCTGGGTCTTCCTCACAATGGTACTTCGTAGCGCTTGCATGGATCACAAATACAGACCACGGTTGCGAGTTCTATGTCTAGAGAAGTGATGGGATATTTTGATCGCCTCGTGTTTATGCAGTCACGCAGAGAACATCACGCCGGGAACGAGATTGTACACAAGGGTCTGAGACTGTGCCGATGATGAGGACTGAGGAATCACAATACTGAATATTATTTTCCATAGCGATTCAAAATAAAGCAAACTGGAAAACTAGACACCAAGGCTTTGTCATCACCGCCGTCTCCCTGAAAGAACACAAAATTCTTCATTTGCAAGTAAGCGTTGAAGGAACTGCAATATCCAATAACTCTGTGCTTTGTATGCAGCTAGGCGTTTTCTGCTTTGGTATTGTAGACAGATGAATGGTGGAGCCTTTCAAGGAGCACACACAAACACTCACACACATATACGCACACAGACAGTACGCGGCTGTTGTGTGGAGATCAAAGCAAGCGAAAAGGACTATGAAGACAGAGAACACTGGAAAACAGACAAACGTGATGTAGGAGGTGCTAGGAACACAGAACAGTTTAAAGTCAAGTTGCTCTGTGTGTTTTATGGAGGAAAACGGAAGACAAAACATTGTCCCTGTGTGTCAGACATAACAGGATGCACACTGGTAGGTGGTAACACACACATACACCCTGTCGTCTGGGTCTCAAGCTAAGCTCAGCAGTTTTCCCACTGCCTGGCACACCGAGTTCCCCCCATTTCTCTGTGTGTGTGTGTGTGTGTTTGTGTGTGTGTATGTGTATGCACGTGCACAGCTGTACTGCACCCTTAAGGTGAGCCGAACAATGGGTCTGACAGAACAAAACACACACACATGCCTCGGCTGCCCACACACACAAAAAACAGAGCTCTGTGAAATTCTCCAAAGCACCACAGAGGCTTGGGAGCAGTCCAAGGATACAAGGAGACCGAGGAGAGACAGACCGCGAGAAAAATGAGGGGGGTGTGGTGAGGGGATGGCCAGCACAAAATGAAACCACCCCCAAACACACACAGACACACACACTTCCTTACCCCTCCCCAGGCTCATAAACCACAGAAATCATGTGGTCATTTGTCTCTTATTCGCCGGCATTTTCAAGACTTCCAAATCAAAAAGTACATCGTCTATAAGAGAAATTAATGGGGGTTTCCCAATTCCTTCAAAATAGTTTTTATATGGGTGAAAAAAAGAAGAGATTTTCACACATTTTTTTATAACCTGGACACCATCTGTGTAGTTTTAAAAAACAAACTGCTAACGGCTAAGTGGTAACCCAACCGTGATGACTCGTTAATACTTTTGTCATCATACAAAGGTAACAGACTGGCCAAATAAATACACGTATCACATACACCCCTTGGTCCTGCTAATGTCAGTTAAACATATACAAAGGACGAAATTACTGGCAAATAGGAAGCACAAACCCTGTTCATTTTTGCCATACATAATAAATAAAGGGAAACTAAATGTGCCCTGGAAGCCCCAGCCATTTCCATGGTCTGGTATATTCCATGGTCTGGTATAAGTCTAGATATGGTCTTCCATATCTGGGCAAAGATTTGTAGTCGACATTGTTTGACTTCTGAGGTCTATTGACCTTATGCACCCCACCCATTTTCACCATTGTCTTTGTATTTCCAGGTGCTGCACTACATAGTAAAGACACTAGCTAGCGTGGACAAATCCCAAACAAATAATATAAACAAATTTTTCCCTACACAATGCAACTCAAAACCGCTTGACTGGGCAGAAACTGGCCAATCTGGTAACACTGAATACGGTGGCGTACATATTGCTTTGAAACATACCATGGATAACCTCACAGTTTCATATTATCAGGCCTTGGTTACTATAATGCTATACAGGAGCTCCCCAGCCTCTCAGCCCTCTGAAGGCCCTGCTGGTTAAAAAAGAGCCCTCCCTTGAGTCATTAGCACTTCAACGGCTCAGGTTGAAGGGCCGGACCTGTCTGCTGGCCTGAGAGCGCTGCTAGAGACAAGGGTGTTGTGTGTGTCTTTTGATTCAATACTGTGATTTTTCTTTCATTGCAGTCAAAAGCGTAGTGGAAATTACATCCATATAAGCAACAAAACACTGATGGATTATAGCTGAGTGCGAGGACGAGTCAGTGACTAGAAACTGAAGGCCTTTCAGCCGTTCAAACACTCTTTCAGAGCTTTATTGTCTTCTTCAAGAGCATCATTTTGTGTCCTTTGGACGTAAATAAAAATGTTAATGCTTGGCGTCAATGCGTCGCAATAATACTGCGGGGGCAAAGAATTGAGATTTTTCTACTGTGTCAATTTATCCCCTACTCCTATGAATGAGATGAGATTTTTTCCCCCCTTCGTTTGTATTGCCAAAAGCCTATTTCCTGCACAAAGGCAAAATGGCCTCATAAGCTGGTAGAGAGCGGGAATTTAACAAGTGTATGGATCGAGGAACAGGAACGCTAAGCCTGGCTGACAGACAAATAGAAAACTTAACAGAGGGAGAAATCAATCAGTGAGTCGGCAAGCCGAACAATGCATCACTGATTTTACTAAGGGCAGACAGGAGCGAAAAATAAATCAGAGAGAGGAGGGGAAGGAAAGAGGGAGGACGAAAGAGAGAGAGATGTAGCTACCAGCCGTTCCATCTGTGATAATTTACCCAGTGCTCTGCGATGGACTGATGGATGTCTTGAGGGTGGATTAACTAGAGAATACCCCATCAGCTGAACCCATTCAAACAGAATGGCAGCCGCTGAAAGCACTCACAAAAGGGACAGGGTGGGAACGGCGACACAGGCCATGTCTCTGCTTTCGGCTGGATCTAGCTCATTACCTGAGTTTGTCTTGGAACGGAGTGCAATTTACATCCAGCCGGGCCTGCAAAATCACTTGAACCTGAACAGTAAGGGTTCACCCGTCAGAGCAGACAGACACAAACACAAAGGAGGACATTTTAATGCGAGGGATTCACATGTGCGGCAGCTCTCAGAGGAATAGAGCAGCGGGCCAAACGCACACTTTCAGCAGCCTGTTATTTCTTTTTAGTCTCCATGCAGTCTGCGGGTCACGACCTTAGCGGAGGGATGATGATACTTGGTATGCTGATGGGCTCTCTAGAGTATGTGCGCAAAAAAAATAATAATAAAAAAAAAAGCACACTCCTTCAGGAATGCACACAGCCACACAGATGAAGGTGGTGCTGCATGCAAACTCACAAGTACCCACACAAAAATCTGTTTCCATTCTTGGTTTCCTTTAGAAAAAGACAGTCAAGTTACTCCTGGGCTTGCTGTCTCCATGTGCTGAATTAGCCAATAATGAACTGAAGCAATATTTGCTTACTTTGCGGCGGGAGAGATCACAATTCACTTCAAGCACCAATTCAAGTGTTTGAAGCTGCTTTAAAGTACAGTGTAACAGCCTGTGAAAACATTCAGTCATCTTAGCTTCTGAGAGTCTGCTAGCTTGGATCTAGACATCGGAAATCTAAGATAACGTGATCCCACACTTCTAGGTGGCAACAGGGCTCCATTCTGCCATGAGTTCAAATGAAAATAGCTTTTATACATTTTCATTTCATTGTGTCCGCTCTGTAGCATGACATCAGCTCAGCCCATGCAGCGTGACTTTCAATCTTCAGCAGCATCCCTGTGTCTGCAGCGTGTTTTCAGCTGCTATGATTTGTGAGATTTTAAACTGAACAGCTAGATAGCTTTTTTCTCTCTTTACATTCAAAGTGAAATACTACTGACTTTCATCCTTGAAATGTGTTTATCTAATTCCCCTGGACTCATCGGCCTGTTTCACTGAATGTTCACTGTTTTTTTTTTTAAACCAGAAATGAGAGAGAGGAGTCTGTCGCTGTGCCACAACACTGAACCGCTCCATAGAGACTGGAATTGGAAACGATACAAACCGTGGTACCTCGCAAAGCGGATTTTCAAAGCATGTAAGGACATTTGCTAGCTTGCAACTGATAGCACTACTCTAATGTAACACTTATTTGAACGTTTACGTTCGCAATAATTCCAAAATCTGATCCTTCCATTTATACAAAGGTTGAAAGTAACAAAAATTAAAAGATAAAAATAGATGAAAAGACATGGGAATTGAAGAACTGAAGAACTGCTAAATTGTCAAGCGAGTTAATAGATCCCAATGTCATTTGAACGCCGGTTTCATTATTTACCGTCACATTCTATCATTTGCTCATTTATCTAACTACACATTTTTACATATATTAAGGCAAGCAGCAGTCTGATGAAAGACATTGAACAAATCTGTACACAGGAACAGAGATGTCAAACAATTACGTTATTTATTTTTCACAGTCCAACTGCACCTCGGTACAACACATCTTGGATCTCTCTTTTCCGGCTCTGGAGGGGAGCTTGTTGTGTTCAGAAATACTAACTGGACCGTCTAAGGCCATAAGAATATCAGATGTGAATTCTCTAATTGAGCGATATTGCTCTTTTAATTCAGCTAATCACTTCTGCTGCAGAGTTCCCTTCTCATTATCTGGGTTCTGCCCCCGATGCAGACAAATGGACGGCCCTCCTGCAAATCCACACAGTCAGGTCCTATCAGCCTGCAGCGGAGAGCTGCCTGCCAAGGTAAACACAGACCCTCGCCACCGCAGAACAATGTCTGCCAGCCACCAGGGTTGCGCTAGCTTGCCACATCTGAGGAAAAACACACACAAACACAAAAGAAACAGCTACCAAGCACAAGCAAGGATGTAGGTTTAGATGATAAGTGGAGGCATCCTTCATAGATACCCAGCAAGCACTGCTCAGACTGTGATGTGAAGGAGGTGGCCGGTCCAACCCCTTATTCTGCCTTCACACTGTGAGCATCTTGATTAATGGGTCTCTCTGTCCTGACCAGTTGTAGGTGATGCACGAGGCTCCCGTTGTGTAGTGGTCAGATGCAGTTACAGTTTCTAACAGGTAATTCATGTATTTTTTTGCTGCTTTAATCATGCTATGTTTTGACAACATGTCATAGCTTTCCTATTAAAAAGATAAGTGCAGCGTTTACTGCAGCGTTTTGGCTGTCTGTAAACACAATCAGAGAAAACCACAATGCCCACATTATTCGTGATAATGAGTTACACTGGCCATATCAAGACCGTTGTTTTTGAGGCCTGGTTACACAAGTGTCCGAAAGCTTACCAACGGATGGATGCTGGTTCAGGTATATGTTGTATGTATATGTATCCTCCTAGCATACAGAGAGGCTGTTTAGCATGTAGCTTTTATCAAGAAGCTATTGTGTGTAGCCATTAGCTTAGCAATTATTTAGTGTGTAGCGTTTAGCAAGTAGCTAACGCATGTAGCTGTCAGCTTTCATTTAGCATGTACCTCAAAAGCAGCTATTGCTATAGGTGTTATGTTTTGTGCAACGTTACCTACAGACTGTTATTTAGCATGACAGAAATGAAAGGCAATCAAGCTACAAGTATTAGGTTTCATTTAAAACATTTTACACATACTGCTATAATTTTAAGTAAACAAAATGTGTTAATGCTTCTACAGTGAAAGCAAGCATAAATCAATATAGCATTAATTACAATTCAATAAAGTGTCTCAGTACACCTTATTAATTACCAGCTATTATCAAAACTTCTGTATTTAGGTAAAAATGTTAAATCTTTTGGTCCCGGAAATTGGAAGCAGGCAAACTCTGCTACCTAAATGGTTTGTGTCAGTCAGTGAAATCATGGATGGACTTTCGGTGGGACATTCCTGGTCGGCCGGACCCTTCTGGTTCTGACAGCAGTTAAATAATGACAACAATAAATAAATTAATTACCCAGTCTTATCCTTTCATATAGTCCTAATGTTGTGGAAATTTTATTGAAATGACCTCTGGATTTTGATAGGTATTGTATTGCCTTATTAGATGTATGTGCTGCAAAAAATAAATAAATAAATTAAGGGGAAAAAAAAGATTTTGAATGTAAAGATGTAAAGGAACAATGCATCCTGTGATATGACAACATTTGCTGTAATAAATTCTGTGATCTTTGTCATTAGATGCACAGTACACTGTAACTGCTTTCATCACGGTGCGCGGGAACATGAGTTGATAGAATAACACATAATACATCAGCATACTGCTTCTCTGAGCTGAAAACTAGACCTTATCAAAAGGGGTGACAGCAGTGGCTTTCACACAACCTCAATAGAAAGCCAGGAGGAGTCAAAGACAAAAAAAATGGGGTGAATAAAATCTGAGCGGACTAAAATATAGTCCCCTTGCCTCTTTCATCCCCTCCTCCTATCATCATTACCCAGTCCCTCGTGTGATTTGCCCCTGTCTGTCTCTATCATTGTCATCTGAGCGGATCTCAACACTGTTCTTCTCCCCACAATAAAGCTGTCAGCTGAGCGACTGGCAGATTGATTGATTCTCACTCTGCAAAAGTCGTCATCCGGAGATCCCTCCCACATGGCTGAATGGATTCCAGGACTGGCTATGTCAAGAAACTCTTATTTGAAGCAGACAGGCTGTAATTTGATTTAACACAAACTGTATTGACACTGGGTGACATTCAAGGATACAAATATAGGCACATTAGCCTGAATGAGTGGCTGATGTGATGTAATTAGATCTCAGGTCAGCCAGTATTAGCCTCATGTCTGTCTTGAGCGGAAGAGCTCTTTGCTATGCTTGCGAGGCGCTACAGTGGACCATTAGATTATCGCATGCTTTTGCACAGGACGGCGCCTCTAAAACACAGCTATCACTGCACTCTGCGGGCCTCTATCAGAAAAACTCTGTATGCTATGGCAGCATATATGGGTCAATCATAAACAAGACCAATGCATCATCAACTGGATGTACAGTACATGTGCACTGTTAGAGCGTCTACAGGCGCAGTGGTAAAACGTACATTATTTATGCTTTCCTGCTCCGCGTGGTTCTCTGTATCCAAGATGAATGAAGAGGAAGATGAAATGCTCTGTTGTGGCAGCCAGGGGTGAAGGGCTCAGGAATGAAAAATCTACCTAGGCTGCCCCTGTTTTCCCTCACGCACGGACACATACGTGCACACACGAGCCTCACGCTTCCCTCCATCCCTCGCCCGTCTCCCAGCCTATTTGAAGGTGACATGTAGGAGGAGATGGATGTGTGGTTTGCAGCCATTAAAATGTCCCCATGAGGCGAAAGAGCTGTTTGTGTCTTTAGAAGAGTTACAGAGCCCCGGGTGAGACAGAAACAGGAGACTCACGCCGCTGAGCTGTTTTCATCATAACGGGATGACCCTTTGTCACCACGGAGAGAGAACACAGCAGTGGTTTGAAATATATTCAGCACATGAGGAACAGATGATGCACGGCAATTTGATGGCAACTTCAGCTGGCATTCCCCCACTGAAAGCAGCCATTAAAACAGAGCGTGCAGACGGAGACGGTCTGACATGTGAATTTGGTTTTCTGCCACTACTGATCCTTGCCATGCACCACAAGAACAATCTTTATTAAATACAGCCGCCAACATTTTACACAATAGGTAACAACTTTTAGGCTCATTTAAATTGGGACAACATGCAATCTCTGGTCGTGATATGACACTACTGCGACCATCATATCAGACAATACAAATGTCTTCACACGGGCCTAGAAAGCTATGTTGATCAGCATCATGAGAAAGTCAACTGCAATGGCAAATCTGCTTTCCATTGCCACGGTGACTTTGATAAACATTAAGTTGGAGCGCTCCCTGTGCGTATCAGCACTGCCTCACTGTTCATTTTCAATAGTTCAGTGCATTTCAAATTGTCTAAAAGGTTGCACATTGCATAAATTATTAAATTTGTAAATTAACATGAAGCCAAGCATGGAATTAGAAACTCTCAGACAAACCAAATTTCAGCGTTAGATCTTTCTGTTGAAGAAAGCGTCTGCTTATTTGCTTCTTTATCTTCGTTTAAAGAGGTGAGCAAATCCATGTGGTTGCTATTGTAGAATCCTAAATATCGCTTTTGAGTCCAGCGCAAAAATTAAAGGCAAAAGTTGGGGAAACGTAACTTCTCACACTAGCTTCCATCTGTGGATGTGACATGCCGTGCCATACCCAAGCACTGGCAGTGTTTATCTTGGTTTTCCTATTGAAAACAATGGACATCCAGCTTGACTGCATACAGCAGCCCCTCACTGTGAATAACTCGAGAGGCTGAAGTGAGCGCAGGGAAGAGAGTTAGGACGGCCTTGTGAAATGCGCCGCTCCTTGCCGACATAATTATACTAACCACGTTCAATTGTCACTAGAAGACCACACACACACACACACAAACCTTCATATCTGTGCAGTATGCTGGCAAAACACAGAGGCAAAGTAATGAGGCAAACCAAATGCTTATCATAAAAAGCAATAGTTACTCAGGGATTATGAGCTCTTAATGATTACAGTGCCGCCAATTAATGGAATATAATCTTCCTGGCTCGTCCGTGTGCCAGCTCACTACCTGACGGAAGCACTAAGAGAGACAGAGAGAAGAAGAAAGAGAGAGACGGAGCGAGTAGCCTATACCACTGGTGGCAAGGCAGCACTGTCCTTGAGAGTATGTGAATTGAATGCTGAGGAAGGACAGTCTGGTAAGCTGCCGGCTGGCTGGCACAAACACTGCCCTCCTGGCTGAGCACAGCAGCCGCAAGCAGAAGAAAAGTCAAAGCCTCGCTGCATCTAGATGGGGCTGCAACAGCCAATTTTTGCCAAAATGACTCTAGTGTGTCCGTGCGTGTGTGAGTGTGTCGGCATGTGTGCCTGAAAATGCCCGTGTGCTTTGAAAAGAAAGAAAAAACATGCAATTATCTTTGAATAACGTATTTTTTTCTACTTGCACAGCTCTTTTTTTTTTTAATCTGACATAAATATTCCAATTTAAAACTCCTGTCTACGGGGTGTTGGGGTGATTCAAGCATGTCGCTTTGTCTCCTGCATAATCATGAAGGATGTAATTACCAATGTCAAAATAAAGTAAATGACCCATCAATCCAGCCGTGAATCGTTTACAATCACACTGCAATTAGAAATGAGTTAACGCTCCAGGTCGCTGTGACTGTACAAGACAGTTTCATGTCTGCAACAGCGACTTGACACGCCATGCACCGTGTTTGGTAGGAGAGGAGCACGGGGAAGCAAGAGATAATTAGGGTTGAGAAGTCACGTAATGTTAGACCCGCCAATACTGCTACACATCTACTGTGAGTTCACTCAACTTGATCCAATATAAATGTACCAATTTAGTTAAGAGGGTAAAACGCCAAGGAGGGCTAATGAATAAATGATGTGTTATATACGTTAAGCATGGGTTTTCATCCTAAGTACTTCACAATGATTACTTTGTATTTTTTAAGAGGCCATCTCACAGCAATGAAAATACTTTATTAGCTTATTAAGAGTAATACTAGAATAACGCTTCTATGAATGCAGTTCTCAGAGGCTATAATACACTCTTTTAATGTCAGCCTGGTGGCGTGGTAAAATGCTTGTTTTTGTCTCTGGAAATGAACGGTGGAGGTGCCACAGTATGGTGGCTTGAGTAATGCCATTTTCTGCTTTTTAAAAATAAAACAACTCTAAGGAGTATTTAAGGTATACTGCCAAGATTTTAACACACTACGTTGCTTTCTCACAACGATGGAAATAAATCAGAAGTTAATGGTGTAGTGGTGTAGTTACTAAATGTGCTCGCCCTGGCTGTTCACTGAATGTTTTGGTGGGTCAAAACATGCTATTTAGGATTTTATCTATTCACATTCTTAGCCATTGACTTGGCAACGGCAATTCCACCACGCCTTCTCAAACAGGGCAATTTAAATGTTACACCATTTATAAAAATGTACCATCTCAAGATTTACCCTTCAAGGAAAGCTGCATAAATTTGAATTTAATGTGACAAATGCAGCACAGATGGTTGAAAATTAGACCCCAAAAAAGTCATTTTTTTTGCATTTTTCCTCTGTATTTGTATCAACTACATCAAAGTCATTAGTCATGATCTCAAGTAGCTGCTGTAGAGCCGGTGGGCACACAAGTCCATCTGTGAAAATGGCAAATAAATGTAAATAGTATTTCAAACGGTGGAGATTTAAACAGCTTAGCATCTAACTTTTTAATACAAAGCAACAGCCTTATTAACGACAGCACTGCTCTGTAGTTTCAGAATATTAAAGATCACTCTTGTTTAATCAATATAGCCGATCTGTACTTAAGAGAGGCCTGTGATTTACATACTGGTAGAAGCCTCTGTCTGTGCTTTACCCGTGGGTGAACTTATTAATTGTGATGGCAACTGCACTGCTTTCCAACAGTTTATGGAATAGAAATTGCAGTCCATATGGGAACTGCTCTGTCTCCGCCTGTGTAATTCACACTACAAGTGCTACAGTGTGCGTCCCCCTGGAAGGCATGACTCCACATTTCATCAGCAGTGCACTTGAAGACAACGCCGCGAGGAAGGTCTCACTTCCAGAGAGCGGCAAAAGCTTAATCTCGCTTTTAGCTACGAGCCGAGCACAAGCAAATGTAATTGGGATTTACGCTAACCTTGTCGCCCTGAACAGTCAAGCGCACTTACATGCAGCGTCTGTCAAAATTTTTATTTGGCTTGACTGTGCGCTCCAAGGGTTGCTGTGAGGGCACTGTAAAAAAAAAAAAAAAGTAGATTCCTGGATAAGTTGTTCTCGGAATAATGGCACCACATGGAAAGAAAGCTATAACAGCTGTACGTTGAGACCACTCCAAAACTGTTTCATTTTATTTCATCCCATTACTCATGAGAAAGGTAAAACCCGCCAGTGCAGAGTGGTTAGGCTGCCTCATTTCCAGCCACTTGTGCTCAGGGTCCTCCGCCGGTGCTGTTCTGTTTGCTATGCAGTGGCTTTTCTCCAACAAAACCCCAGATTATGTAAATTAAATAAATCCACTGCTGCCAGCTCACTCTAAATTGGGCAACTCTTTTTAGTTTTGTCAGGGCATCATTTATCCTCTTGCAGATGAGTGAGAATTTCCAGTTAGCGAAAACAACAATAGCAGCAATGAAACAAGACCATGGATCCCTGTTCCTGGACCAACATGCCCCAACTGACTTGGCTTGGGTCGACATCCGATATCATCCAATATCGTGATATTTGAGGCCACATGCAATATTTCCCACACTACCAAACCCACAGGCATTTGTACAGGTAATCAATTGAGTTTCCGACTCAATTTAGTGTGTGTATAAAAATGCCTCTACTTTTGGCATAACTGCAAAAAATTAACAAATTTAAGCCAATTCCAATTGTTCTGACACACGGAGACTACTTAGCGTTTATTCATCAGCTATGAAAAATATGCAATCATGCTATGCGACGGAAAAGTAAATTAGCTTTTAGCTTTTATCATGCAATATTTTATTAGATAAACTGAGCAGGATTACTGACCAGGCCCCAAACTACCAGGAGTCCCACCTGTCATTGTCTGTTTATTTTGTGGTTACTTGTGAATCTTAAATGCAGAATTAATTAGACGATATACAGATGTTTGTCTAGTTTTGTTAGTGTACATATTCATCATTTCATTAAGCGTGAGCGGGCCCACATAGAGTTGGTGCCCCAGGTCCTCATGGTTCTATGATCCGACCCTGTATTTGGGTGCATGTAGGGGTGATAATATCAAATATAATGCTGTTTTGATGGGACAATACTGCAGAATTACATTCTGTATATCACAAGTCTATAACTCAGTTGGCACCACAGCAACAACACCCTTTGCAGAAAGCCCACTCGTAAGCCTCAGGTTGCAGCTAGGTATCCCAGCAGCCATTGCTGGCACGTACAGCCCATAGACAAGAGCGAGCAAGCTCTCACACTCACACACACCATTAGCAATAATGCTAATGGTCTGCTCCGCTTCCAGTGCTCCTCCGCTTAGGCATTACTGTACAGTCGAGGGCTCGCGTGCTTAAGCGCATGCTCGTAATCGCACACACACATCTCCAGAGTTTAAAATTTCTCTGACCCACTTTTCATTAAAGGAATTAAAGAGGGAAAGACGGTGGGCTAATTCTTGCTCTATTCCCAAATGAGAACTTGATCTGAAAAGAAAAAAAAACTATTTAAAGTGGTAGGCATAAAAAAACAACTTAAACCCACATGCTGGCAGTAGGCATGTTATAATTCATATGTGATTCTATGAGTTGTCATTGCAGTACGTTACCATATGTGGCCTAATTCCTGTGTAATCGCAGCAAAGCGCACAACGCATTATAGATGTTTGTCACTAACAACTTGTAGGCCAGTGTTTCTCCAACACACCCTCTGCCGTGCCTCCCATTCCAAAGCGAGCTGCGATGGTGATGACAGAAGCCGTGTGGAGGCTGTCGTCTCGGGGGGGAGGTGGGAGAGAGGGGACCCTGCTCAGATGGATGCTGGGATATGGCGATGAAAGTGTCGAATCACACATCTGAAAGTCTAATCAGAACGCTCGGCAGGACAAGAACAGCGCCATTCGCCGTGCTGCTTGGGCTGACATCGACCCTACAAGCTGAATTACACACACACACATACACACACACACGCGCTCACAGCTAAGAACATACACACAATTCACACATCTCAGAAATCACTCTCCCTCTGTTGAAACAGATACTGCAATTACCTGGAAGGCGTGGAAGACTCCAATGGTAGAGAGCGCTCGTCTCTCTCACCGTGACAGCATTGCATGGGCTGTGTGTGTGTGTGTGTGTGTGTGTGTGTGTGTGTTTGTGTGTGTGTGTGTGAGTGTGTGTGTGTGTGTGTGCATCCATGTGTGTATGCTTGCACGCTGCACTGACTTTTCCGCATGATTTAGGCCACACTCATAATAATGAAACATGGCTCTACAATTCATCAAATGCTGTATGTGTAGCAAATACATCATCGCAGTTTTAGCAATTAGGCATTCAACAATATTGATATATTTACTATATGTTGGTATTGGCGAGGACCTCATGATATAATACATACCACAATCCATGGGTCACAATACCATTCAGTTTATGATACATAGCTATACTTTACAGAACTGACTGAAAATGTGTAAAAAAGATACAGGCAGAGGGGTGGCACAGTTGAGACTGTCTCTTCAACAAGAGGAGACACTTCAACAAGTGTCCGTCCTGCTGAAGTGTCCTTGAGCAAAAAACTGAGTCACTACCAGCTCCAGATAATATTTGAGCCTGACCTCTGACCTTCCAAGAGGGGGGGAGTGAAAACAGAATTCATCTAAGGGGATTGGGAAAGTACAACACTATTCAGGGTTTGTTTGTTTTTTTTGTTGTTGTTGTTGGTTTTTTGAGACCTTGACTTGACTTTGAAGACTGTGGACAGTATGAAAACCAACAGTGGTTGGACTATAAAGCTTAGGGCTAGGTATTGGCTACAGTACATATCGTGATACATGGGTCAAGAAGCATGATACTATTTGTATCATGATACATTGCTACATTCTACAGAATTGACTGAAAATGTATAAACAGAACTTAAAATACAACCTACTGCAAAACACTTGGGTACACTAATAAAATATACCACATATTATATACGATAAATAGGGTGACAAACTGACCCAAGCAATTTAATTCAAAATTCCGATTCCTAGTTATTAAAACAGAATTAGCATGATGCACTTACTTAACTCAGTGCACTAAAATGTAGATGTTATCGTATGAAAATGAAGTGCATAAATGATGTGAATTGACACAAGAAGACAGAGAATTGACATCGTATTGCCAAAGATAATATGGCCACACTCAACTGCAGCAACTTTTTTGCACAACTATACTCTACAACTGAACTGACCATAATTCATGACAAATATGATGCGTGACATGACAGCAAGTTCATAAACACATTATATACACAGATGATGAACAACACTATTTTGCTATACTTGGGTATACTTTTTAGCAATTTCCAAACTGTCCAAGAGAACTGTCTCAAATTATCAATGTCATTGTCCATACTGTTCAAGACTGAACCACGAAGGACTCCTGATTCTTAATATGTTGCTTACTGTATATGATAAGCAGTAAAATCAACCAATAATCATGATCATGACAGGGCAACAGTATCTAGCAAAACACACAGCATTATCATGTCATAACTGTGCAGCCCTATAATGCAAGTTATTGTCAATTTGGAGTAGAAACGAGATTTAAGTGCTAATGCTGTGGATATTTGCTTTGCATCGTTTGCTGTTATGGTTGGAAGGCGGAGTGTAGGAGAATGTTTTTTTTTTGTGAAAGCTGACATTTTTCTCTGTTTTGTCTGCAGATAAGATGAAAAAGCAACAAACACGA
>OMKZ01014755.1:21338-36456 GCA_900302535.1 Neoniphon sammara
GTGCTTCACAGTGAATAATATAGAGTACCTTCTCAACTTGAGCACTGGAATGAAGTGAATGCAACCTGCATTGGATGTGCAGGGAGCCAGACTGGACGTGTGACGGAATTATTCTTCCAAACAAACAAACAAAAAAATCCAGGCCATTTTGAGCAATTTAAAAGGTGGAATTGAATAGCAGATATGTTTAAACATACAAATTTGTATGAGTGACTGACTGTTTTCATTGTTAAACAAATATTGGCATGCGTGGCAAATCATGAAAAACAAACTCAGCCAAAATCCCTCCGAAATTCCTCCGCTGCTGGAGAGTGATCCGAATTTCTAATGAGGCACTGAGTGAAAACACATATAGGTGATTGCAGGAGGGCACATCAAGACCACTTCATCCATCAGGCCTGTCAGAGCTCCCCCACCGGAGCACATGGCAACAACACATCATTAAAGGTGGCAGGTACATATTCACACATAACGCATTATTTGGAATCGCTAAACCCACAACTGTTCCCTACAGTAATTCTGGCTGTGATTTAGGACCACTTCCTACAGCAGGCATCAATATCAATTACTGCTGCTAAAAGATGTATTTAGGGAAGGGAGGCAAATATCTGCCAGGCATTTATTCAGTTTACAGCCTTGGTCTCTGGCAATCTAATTACACTAACAGTCATGAATGGCTGCCTTCAGTCAAAATGTGAGTCAGGCAGGTGACAACACGCTGCCCTGTCTTAAATGAAAGATTAAAGAATAGAATATAAACCCAAGGCACAGCAGAATAAAGTGAATGAAAGGAAAGGCAATGTAAGAAAGCTCAAAGGGAACTGGTTGAAGTATAAAAGCTTATTCTAGTAGCTGACCTACATCTGATTGGCATGATTCCATTGAACCATAATACACGGGTCTGACACCTAAAAGCAACATTTTAATTTGGTAAATCACTTTTCCTTCTTGCATGTTTATCTCCAGATGAGTTTGTGAATCATCAACCATCCTGGGAATTGTCCAATAAAGACTTTGGGCTTTTTCCATCCTGATTACAAACAGGTAAAGGCAAATTACTTGTTGAAAATGACTACCATAGGCATAGACAAAAAATAATCTTATCAGAGACCACTTTGCTGTTATTTAAATTTGTGGGAGAATTTTTAAACAGCGTTTTCAAAGTGAAAACGTGAACGTGGATACCCGGGGCAGCCGGTATTTCTAGTTGACTAGGTGCTAATAAAGTAAAAATGTTCCACCAAAATTAAATATCACTTGAAGCCAATTTGACTACTTGCTCTTGCACAGCAGGATTACTCATCTGCCTCTGAGTTCCATCACATTTCCTGTGAAAAAATGTCTCTCATACCAGAATTAGAAATGAAGGAGCAGATACCAGTCAACCGAATAGAGCTTACCATGGTTACTGGCCACGGAGAAACACTTGAATCCTTTACTGGACAGGAGCAAAGAGAAAAAATAAGAATGATTCTCACATTTTCTATGAATTTTCTCACATAATATAGTTATTGTGGGAGCAGTCCTTATTATCAAGCATATTGCACATTTCAATATGTACACACAGTTTCAAAAAAACAAAAACAGCCTGTATCACAGAGAAATCCTGGACTGAAAACAAGATGTTAAACTTAACTATTATTATTCTTAACGAAGTATATACACATATCTAGGGTCAAAGGAGGAGGTCATACACTATCACTGTATGTCAACAGTTTATCATTAATAGGCCTAATCTACACATAAAAAACATAACCTTATTTGTCACAAGATTACAACATCTTGCAAGTCATTAACTGTTTTAAAAATCACTTCATCGATCAGCCATTTAGTGGCGAATTTGGGCAAAGAGACTGTGTGACCTAATAACATTATGAGAAATACTACAGCCTGAATAGAGCCCAGAGATGGTAATAACAAGTTAGATACATAGATTGGATCCACACACAAGAGGTCTGTATGTACTAATCTAAGACAGACATGGCGAGATTCTTCACATTCCCACTGCAGACCATCAGGCAAATTTAATACAGAGGCTCAACAGTCCTCCAGCACATCATTAGACTGGTGAAGTCTCGAGAGGCTTGGTTATGAAGGCATTAACCCATATGAACTAGCATTAGCCTGCCTTGGAAGAAGCAATATAGGCTAGATCATGATCCACATTCTCTGGACTAGATTGTTTAAAGATACAGCAAATCCAGGAAACAAGATTTGAGCCCTCTTAAAACTATCTTTATAACAAATGTAATAACCTTGAAATCAATTTTTAGGCCGAGCCTCCGAGTATCCAATTCACTGCTTCCTGATCCATACCGACTGGGTTACATATGAAACTATTATGCTTGTCAAACAAGCACTTCCATGAACTACTGCACATTCTCCTTTAATCTCCATTTAGTATAACATATTGTTAGCATAACCGCATGCAGTGATTTGTGCTTTAATGCATAAACACACTCGCCGCTGCAAACGACAATAGCCAGTGGTGCTATATTTCTACTGCTTTCTCCAATATTGTGAGAGGCGTACAAAATATTTATGATGGTGACAGCATACAGAATGTGGGCTGGCAGACTGTAGGCAAGCTAACTAGTTCCAACTCTGGCGTCTCTGATTATATTTTACAGATCTGTCTGCCAAACCCCAATTTCCCTTGCAAAGCAGCTCTCGACACCCGAGATGAAAGACCAGGCTATGACAAGAAGCACATTCAACAACTCAGGCTTTCAGGCTCTAGCTTTGCTGGATTTGACATTCACCACGTCAACTAAAAGTGTGCACATACATACACAATCTCACGGTATGCACACAAATTTGCAGGAAGCCACAGAGACAGCGTCAGACACCAAACAAACTACAAAAAAAGAAAGACATTTTTTCTAGTCGGCATCAGTGTCTAGAGATGGTGTACAGCATGTCCTATAAATGAATGTATGGTTCGGAAAAAGGGCTTGTTTCATCCGTTTCAAAATCTCTGCAAAGAATTGATCCTCGCTGCTTGTCTGCGGAGTGACAAGTCTTTACAGCTCACCCTCTTCATGCAAAGCTCTGCTAAGCATAATCATTCAAGAGTTCTCACTCAACATGACTCTTCAAATATGAAACACTCTTCCCATGTCACTCACCAGCACTTTAACTCTCAATGCTTAATGCTACAGTGCCAGCTGAATACAGGAACAAACTGTCAAGGAGTTCACTATAAATTGAGCAAAAGAGGCACTGAAGCAAATGGAAGCATTTGGACATATGGACGGTAAGGGAAAAAGCAAAAAGGATGGTGCTTTGAGGAGACGGTGGTGTACAGCTGCATTTCTGACAGTACTTGCCCTTTAACTAGCTATTAACACAGGTGTTTTTTGCCTTGAACTTATTTTAATGTACAGTAAATTGCTTTAAACTCTGTGTATACTGCTACAGGCTATTCTGTATGCCATTATCAAAGAGAGACCCTGCTAAGATTGACAAAGCTCAACTTTAAATGAGAGCAGAAAAATCAGGGGCTTCAAACAACCCTAAAACAGAATTTATGAATTTCAGTCGTATGATCTCTTTTTCAATTAATAGTCGTGAACTTCAACAACTCTCTTCAAAAGTCAGGAACCAGCACATAATATATTATAATGTACTAACTAAGTAGGTTGGAGGTGTGTATGAACTTTGAGCGAGTGACATTTAACATTGTCACGTTGTGTGAAAACATATGGGTGCTGGATGACAACAGATGCTAAATGTCATTTCAGGACTTAAAGGGAGGACAATGTCTTGCATCACATTTGGAGGTAGAGACCATTTTAGAGTACATCCATCAGAGACAGCAGTCAAACCTGCTTTGAAACTTTTCAAGTACATCACATGGGAAGAAGGCGCACAGCAGAGGATAGTGCTTCAGGCAGATTTTGGGGCTCAAACTTGGCTTTGTTGTTGTTTAATTTCCCTTTAAACCAGACTTTTGTTTTACCTGATTAAATACATTTCCCCTAATAAACATGCTGTTGATCACTATCCATATACACAGCACTCACATTCCTTTCTAACCTGAAATAAAATTGCTAGTGAACCAAATAATATAAAGTACATATAAAATTACATTATTTGTAGCAAGATAAGACATCTGTTTTTGTTCATGGCACACAGCCCTAAGTCCCATTATGCAATTATTTTGTTGCACTTCAGAACATAATTAAAGTACCATTACAAATTACAGTTACTGCCTTAAAGGGCCTTATAACACCTACATTCTGAAATAATGAATGCAAAAAAAAAACCTCTCAAGTTCTCAAGCAGCGACAGCAACACCATCGTGATTATCACTGTCACTGTTGTCATCAAGGTCATCATGCAACAGTTACAGTCTATTAGATTATGATAAACGAAGCGCTGTCATTTGCCTGCCTGTGGTTGAACCCTTCTCTACAGTCACTGAATTCCTTTTTGGAAGCAATCTTTGGCTTTATCAGACAGCAAGCAGGGTGAAGTGACAGGAAAGATGGCTTAAAGAGCTACAGAAATTCAGTCCAGCAGTCATATTTTGTTTTGTAAATTTCCCTAATCAGCATTCTGCGCTTTCATGTTCAACCTGAAGATAAACTGTTTGCCTCTCAGCTCATAATTGACTGTTGCTTTAAATAACGAATTTCTTGATAGAACTCATTCGGTGAATTCCTTGACAACTAATGAAAATTGTCTAACAGTGCTGCTCATTGCTGAACTAATTGTTCAGTGGGGCTTTCAGTCTGGCCAATACTCACACCCAATTACAATCCCAACACACACGCACGCACACACACACACTTGTGCACCACCCTCAGTCTCAGTCACTCCCAGGCGTAATCAGCATGCAAATGTACAAACCTTGGTCTCAGCTGACAGCAGGATGAGAGGCTTAAGTTTCTCACAAAGGGGAGGGTGAGGGTGACTCAATGCTGCTTGTGCATGTAGTGTGATAGTTATCATGTTTGCCAGGCATACAAAAGATCCTCAGTCTGAAACCAGCCGCAAACGGACGCTTTTTCACCCTGGAGGTATGTTTCTCTGAGATAAAGTGAAAGGCGAGTAAAGAACTGCTCATGTCAAAAAAATGTTTTGCTTTTTGTAAATACTATTTTAAAGGCACTTCAGTTTTACTAGACAGAATGCAGTGGAGAGTAAAAGACAGGAGAGATCAGATATCATACCACATAGATCTGGAGCCAGATTTGAACCCACAGTGAGTGCTCATCGTGCATCTCAGCCCACCAAGCCACCAGGATGCTCCAACCACAACAACACAGAGTTTGAAACCAGTGGTTCATGTGGCAACAGTAATGAATGTTTCAGCAGCTTGAGGATCCAGACTAAATCCAGGCAAAATTACATTTATTTTTCCTGATTAATTATGATGATAAAAACCAACACTGGTGTTTTAGCAGATACCTTAGGCTGCTTAGACCTGATTATTCTGGCTCAGAGCCAAAATCATTTTCACATGTTGCTATCATTTGACACTCTTGTTGACACCCTTCTAGACCGGGTTTCCCCTTCAGTAAACATGGAGAAACCTGCAGAGGACTTTCCCTGGTTGATGCAGGTCCCAAGAACGCCTCTAAAAAGATCATTACACATCAGATATTTTGGCTTACATGCAGCAGGGGAAGAGGATAACCCTGTAGTTATGGTTATATCCAGGTGAAGCTTTTGCCAGATTGTTATCTTAACACTTCTCTGAACCACACCACCAGTGAGACACTTTCATGTACTCACAAACCAAAGTCCTCTGTGGTCACAGCAAAATGCCCCAGAGAAAAAGAAAACCTTGCTGAAAACCTACTCAAGTCAAGATTTGACTTCTAGGGTTCAGCGTTATAAAACTCCCAATATAACGCTCCAAATGATCTTGTTCCTGCTATAGAGTCTCTGGATAGGCATGGTTGACTTTAGCAGCTGTTTTCTCCTCACTACTTTCCTCATAATTCTCAGCAGGAACTTAACACCAAATAGAATAATTCTGCAGCTCTGAAAGAGGATGCAGACTTCAGGCTGATTCAGTACATGCACCAGTGCAGCTGCTGCAACATGTTTAAATTTTTGGTGTTTTTTTGTGAGCAGAGGCATTGGTGCACCAACAGTGTAGCGCTAAATGTGGTTCCGTTAGGAGGAATAAATTATCAATAGGCATGTTAGGACCTGACGTCAACCATGGCCAATGAAATAAGCTCCTCTCGTCCCCTTTAAAAACGGCCTGCTCCCCCCAGTAGCACACTAACAGTTTGAAATAGATGAGGAGACTCCAGAGAAGCTCTGCTAATATTACACGTAAGGCAATAGTCCGGTTAAGCTGTTTACATAATTCCATAATTTTACCACCCCACCAATGATCCTATTTGCATGTCAAGTACTTAATTGAATTATTGAGAGAGAATTGTGGAACGAAATGCTAAATACTAAATGCTAAACTAAATTTTTTCCCTGTGCTGTCAATTATTACTGAAAAAATTACATTCTAAACTATCATATCATGTTTTCATCACAGACATGGACCGATGGGAATGAGGAGACAGCAGATGCAACTGATGCACCCCTGGCACTACAGCGTTTTTGGATGAGGATACAGAGCGAGGACCGTCGGGAACAGGTGTTCCAGAGGGACTTCAGCAATGACGAGTTTTAGAGAGACAATTAAAATGCCTCGAAGATAGCCTCCTGCTGCAGTTCAGCAGTCTAAGGCACGTGCCATGTCCTGGTCCTGGGTCTGAATATGACTCAGGCCCTTCGTCACATGTCAATTCCTTCTCTTTCACAAATTCTCCTGTCTCACTACTTTGATTTGTCAAATGATGGCTGTTAAAAGTGCCAAAAAAGTAAATAAGAAAATGTCCTAAGGATCTTTCACATGTGAAATAGGTATGGGCCGGTACGAGATTTTGACGGTATCATATGCAAAAATGCCACGGTTTCATGGTATCACAATATTGTACACCTCGAAAATGTATGGGGAAATGGGGGGAAAACTAAACATTTTTTGGCATTGAACAATGTAATCTTTAAATAACAAACAGAACATCTGGTACATAAAAAAACACTTCAAAATAAAATTAAAATAAATGCAGTCTCTTCAGTTAGCCTAAACCTGCAGCTCAACAAGCTCAACTCACCTCTTTCTCTCTGTCACACACACACACACACTCATTGGCTCTCTTTCCATGTCTGTTTTAACAGACACACACACACCTCTCCCTCCCTGCATAGCCAGTTTGATTTCCACCGGCAGGTTGGAGGAGTCTTTCGTGGTCATAACGTTATATACACACCCTCAGTGCAATGCGTTTTGTCAAACGACCCTCTCGCTCTGTGGCATTCTTCTTTGAATTAATTCCGACAAAATGCGATGGTTTGCCCTGCGCGAGACTGAGCTCAGTGGAGTAACTACTAGCCGAGCTACTGGCTAGCTAATTAGCCATGATATCTGCCGCTATAGCTAGCCTCGTAGAGTATTTATTTTACTAATGTTAGCTAGCTAGCTAGGCACGGTTACTCCCTCCCATGACAACGAAAGACTCCTCAAACCTGCCGGTGATAAATAGTTTCTGTCCGATGCATACTAATGTTAATTTCAAGACAATTCTGTTACCTTGAACTTGGAAAAGAGTGATGAGTGGTGCTCCCGCAGATGTGTAATCATGTTGCATGTATGCACAGGGGTTGAAAACAGCATGCTGACTGACTGACTGCTGACCTGCCAGGTATTTGCAACTTGGGGAGGGGTGTGTTCCTCTGCACGCGACCGGAGGGATTCCCGGCAAGTTCTCTCTTTGAAAGTACTCATTTTAACTTGGGGGGAAACAGTTCGCACCGTTGAGGCGGTATGAAACATTACTGGCTTTGAAACCGTGACTTAAAAAAAAAACAAAAAAACGCGGTATACCTTGAACACACTTGCCTGTTCTACTGCCTTCAGCTGGCTATAGGGATTTAATCACCTTAAAGGGAAGGTCCTATTACATCCTACAGGCAGTTATGGATGATAGATATTGATAAGAATTGGCACTTAATTCTTACATGGTACTTCACTTCTACCACCACATAACACAAAGACCTGGACACAGCCTGTTCAAGAAATGCAACCAAGGAGTAAAGTACGTGTCCTAACCGTTCTCACAGGGAGCCATGAAATTACTGAATGGACACAGGCAGGAAAACAATCTGCTTGCGTCCAATGAAACTGCCACTTTATTGGTTGAAGGTCACTGTGCTTGAATCTGCGCTGGCAAAAAATTAGGTCCTAAAGACACGAGTTACTGTCCAAATACTTGTGACTCATTGTAGTTAGTAGATCAGTATGAAATGGAGCAATAATATGGCACAGTTGCACTCTCACATTTTAATTTTCATATTAGAGCTGTTTACTTGGCATGCAATGAATTGTGTGTATGTGCAGTTGTCTGTGCAAATGTATGTGTATGTGTGTTTCTTTCCACAGTGCATATCATTAACAGATTTCTAGACATGACCTAGGGGGCTGTATTCCCTCTCACTGGGCCACTTACTAGAAGCAGGGGGAGGTAATAGGCTATTTAACCATAACAGTTGGCTGACATTCAATAACATGCCACTGGAAACTGTTTATCACTTCTAATGAACAGAAAATCAAATGTGAAACTGGAATAATAATTTAGTATTATTAGGATAATCAAGATTATTTTCTTGTTGCATGGTATGTTGTCCTCCAATCTGATACATGGCAACAGTGCAAAGGCTTTAAGAAAAAATGCTCCTGTTCATTATATTGTTAAAAGCTGATGGTATTAGACTTCTTTTAAAATGTATAAAGGCTTTGAGAGTTCTTTTCCATCAGCATATTTCATGATTTCTTCCCTTTGCTGCTTTTGATATCAAATGTGCAACTGTACCATCTACCAAAAGGATTTCTTGGGCCGTAATCAAGCCCAAGAACTCTCAAATTGGTCCGAATAAAAGCATGAAAGATCACAGAGGCTCCTGTTTGCCACAGAGTATAATGAAAAGTGTCACCTGAATTAACAGCAGTATATACTGTTAAGGAAATCCTTTAAGTACCATCTTCAAACCCTGCGAGCCATAGATTTCCAATAATTAAGGTGAGAAAGCAGCAATCGAATGCAGCAAAAATAATGACACCCCCCAAACCATTTCCATTTCACAAACACCCAACAGGTTGAATATCAATCTATCAGTGCTTGCCTGAGGTTAAAATTACACCAGGAAACAGAGATGTTCAATAATTTATTAGCAGCAGCAGCAGCTCTCTAATCAGTAATGGAACTAATAGAGCAGAGCTGAACAGAGAGATTCAACCAGAGGCTGGATGTGTAAGCCGTCAAATCCCCTCTTTCCTCCAGTTCCTCCCAGTGTCCTTAATTTAACTTTCTCACTCATCTGCCAAAGACCGCTATACTAAAAAATGTACCTGCCAAGAATAACTTTTACCAGCCAAAACAACAAATCTAAAGATTTTCATTGCTAGAATGGATCTTTTTTTAAATTTTGTCTTTGTCTTCTTGGTGGCCTCACACTTGCCATGTGTCGCCACATGGGAACAACAGAAGTTTCAACCAATGTTTAGACTAGTTATCCATCCAGACAGCGGAGCGACAGGAGGAAAATAAATTGGCAGAAGCTTAGACCCTGCTGCTTTGTATAGAGCCAGCTACCAGGCAGCCAATCAAGAGAGCTATTGTTTTGCTTTTATTGGACTTGTTCATAGTCAGAGAGAGTGTACGGTGGCCAGCAGGGACAAAGTTTGAGAGCAGGCAAAGACTAAAAGACTGCATAATCGGCACTGAAAGGTTAGAGTCGCATTTATTTATCTACCAAAGACAACTTTTAACAGCATTTGGCGCTTGGAGGGTGTTAATTTCTGCTCTGCCTCTATTTCTGAAAGCCCAATATCGGCCCAATACGTCGCTTTCTCTAACCCTCAAAGGGTTGCGAGCAATAATATTACACATTATGCTCCATCTGCACCGGTGCAATCAATGCTCCATTTCACAGCGGTCCTTTTGGGAGAAAGGCAGCACAGAGAAGGAGGAGGAGGGGAGAGAGAGAGAGAGAGAGAGAGGGAGAGAGAGGGCTGAGTGGCAGGGAGATAGACAGCTAGAAAGATAGACAGCGTGGCTCTCCTCTCCGGCTTGGGTCTCCAGTGTCGAGCTGAAGCCTGAGCCCTGTGGGAGAGGGAGATGACGGCAGCCCGCAGACACCGAGGAGCTGTTGACAAGCAGCAGCACCCCCCCACACACCCCCACACACACACATACATGCACCCTGGTCCCAGCACTGCAGTTACAAGGCCATTTGTGCAGCCCTCAGAACAGGGTTACCACTGAGAGAGAGAGAGAGAGAGAAGCACTCCGCTGTGACACTGTATTCTAATGTACAGACCATGGGAGACACGGTGAGCGACAGTGCATTTACGCCGCCACTGTACTGGATATGTGCTCTACTGTGAATTTTTACAGGCTGCAGAGCAAGCAGTAAATCACTTTCACTGCACATGGAGTGGTGCCAGCTGCCTTATCTAATGTCAAGTGCCTTGAGGGCATGGAACAAAACACTTTCCACCCGGGAGGGAGCATGAGGTTACATGGACACAGATTAAGTGCACACTTTTGTAAAGATGTCAAATTACATTAGATATAAAGCAAATCCGTTTCAACTATTCTGGAAATATTCAGATAGTGTTATGTTATGTTATGTATAGACTCGAGTCAAAGTGGTTTGTAAACAACCGCAAACCAGGCAATTCCGCTTTCCACTTGACAGAGATTGTAAATGCTGTGAAGCTGTGAACGCTGCCAAACTGAGTATACAATGACTCAAAATGTGTTGTGTTCGGGGCTGCGAGCATTTCTGCAAAAGTTTCTCCGCAGGAAACGGATTGCCATTCCTTCAGTTTGTGTCAGGTAAAATCCTACAAGGCGAAGAGACAAAGACAGGCCTGGATTAATGGCTTCAAAACAAAAGTGGAGTTGGAGCACGGAGTGGTTTGATCCATTTGCAAGATGCTTTGTCTTGTGTTGAAAGCGTGAAAGACTGGCAGTCAACAAAGCGCTCCCATGTTTTTTTAGTGATGGAGGAACATCAAACCAACCTTATCTGACTTCACTGAATGGTTTCAAAACCCTCGTTCCCTCTGTGTATGCGGGTATACTGGCATGGAGCTCTTCTATATAGATGAACATTTGTTTTAAACATCGCATGATAATCATTAAATATCAGCTATTTGAATGTGATCTGACAGTAACATTAGACTCCTTCACTACATAAGAAGAATAAGAAGCCATTTCATTCATTCCGAGTCCTCAAAACTTAATTCTCTGTTTGTGCTAATATGCTAATCAACTTGTTTCCAGAATTTTCTTGACTCAAGGGTCATTTTCTTGATACTAGTGGGCTGATCTGCCTTGTTTCAACATATACTTACTCACAGAAAAAGTCCTGAAACAAGTGAAACTGCAATGGAAACAAATGAGATTATCTCATTGCACGGGCAGATTTTTTTTCAATTGTTTTAATAAAAAGAAGATTTTAACACTGAATGAGACCAAACGACTTGCTAAAATGGAGTGTATAATCACTTCTTTTGCAGCAGTGTGCTGTTTCATAAAATGTCAGTTCATCTGCTATCTCATAAAAGGGCTTAGTTACACATATCTTTATATTGCCATGGCTAATGTCTTTATATTGCCATTACTACAGCAATCCATGTTGAGTAATCAATCACAAACCTGGAAGTAAGTTATCACATTGTGAAATGTCATGTGAATTTCATCTCTTCATCCACAACAGCAGGCTGTAGGTTGCACAAACAACAGTAAGTCCATTGACAGACTAATGGTCGATCTGTGAGAGTCTCTCCACTGTTGACCATTTTGCTGCCTCACATAGCAACAGTAATAGTGTCAACATATTTCTGCCAGCCAATCTTCAGCAGCGGGAGCTTGTCGTACAGAAAACTCATGCTGATCGTTTCATCTGACTGCAGAAGGAGAAGCAAAGCAGGGCAGCACTTTCTCATGTGCTGCCCATTATGCACCTTGAAATTGAAAATGGCAAAAAAAGAAACAACAATAGTCCCACAATCCGTCCTTGAGCTTGGTCTAAAATCAAACGCACATTCCAAATCTTACCTCAAAAACCAAAATGGCCTCACAGAGGTTGATCTGAGAGAGTGGTTTGTCTGTCAAATGTGTGTCTGAAAATATTCCGGGATACTTTGATCTGCTTCTGTCTACTTGCTTGTGTCTACTGTCTAAAAACAAAACAAAGAAACAAAAAAAAAGAGAAACGTGACGGTGCCAGTAGGTGCAAGGAAGGCCGTGCCCATGAAGGGGAAAGAGGAATTAAAATATTGAATAAAATTCTCCATCATCAGATTTCTCTCAAGAAGCCAGCAAAGTCCTTCTCAACACCTCTGAGTGAAAAAGATCAATATGACGGAGAAGACAAGACAGCTGCCTTTTCATCCATACGGAGGATCAGACAGGCACGGTTCCATCAGGAACGATCCTGCAGTGCAGATAAATGAGGAGGGGTGCAAAATAACTGAGCTCTCAAGATCACAGAGGGGTGAAATCCAGTGAATGAAACGGCGCCAGCCCAGACATCCAGCCTTCGAGAAATTACTCACTGTCACTCAAAAGCAGCCGATAAATCATTCACCAATATTTTCAAGGCAAACAAAATGACGAAAGGGGTTTTAACACAACTAAGATATTCGGTTCCACCTCTAGGCCACGTTATTTTCTATATTTACATAGCAGCCTTGGGTTATTACAGCGTGCACCATGGGAAAACTGCACAAACAGGCCCTAACTGGAGAAAAACAGCAGACTATTGTGAAAACATAATACCTTATCATGGGGTTTGCTTGCTGAGTGATAAGGCCTGTGTGGATGGCCTACGGGCTGCTTCCACTCACTGCTTGTACAGTACAGCTGATACTCTGCTATTAGCTGGCAAAACTAAATCCATCCTAAAACCCTGCCTTGCTAGGGGGCGTGTGTTGTGTTTGTGAGTGCACTTGTGTTTGTGTTTGCGGATGCATGCCAGCGTGTGTGCATACTGTATGTGTACATGCTTCACGCACAGCCTGGGGTGTACTACACCGATGAGACCGCACTGGCATTTACATAAGAGTGCCTTTTGTCTCAGTGTGCGCCGCTATTTACAAAACTCCAGCATGCATTCAGTGAAAAAACCCCACCGGGGGACTGAGACCATATAGAAGAGAGTGTGTGCAGAGTCAGGTGAGCGATCCACTGGAGCCCTGAGGGGTCAAAAAAGACAGTCCATCCATAGCCCTGCTGCCCTGACCTGCCTCAGCTATAATGGTAAGACCCAGGAGGCTCAGGCCAGATATGACACTGTGTCCAATGCAGTAGAGCAGAAGAAGAAAGACCACAGGGTATCCTTGCTAAAGACAGTAATATCACCTTAAAAAATCAACAAAAATGAAATGTTCAGGCTCCATCAAACATCCTCACAGATTGGGAAATTACAAAGATTTGGCTGGCTGCTTTTTAATGTTTATTAATTAGCCTTAGCTTATTTAGTTGAGCTTGGGCATTGCCATCTTTGCCTGTAGCTCACAATTCATAATAATCATGTTAATTCCTAGCCATACTGAAATTTAATTCATCGCTAGCTCATCCACAGCCCCTCAAGTTTTAAACTCAAGTGTTAGTATGCTAAATTGGAGCCGTTTCTTGGTTTTAAAGTAAGCTGCAATATCTTCACATAAATAGTTTCCCATTCTGCTGCTCTCTACCACCCTACTGATATAATACAACTGCATTGTGGTTACTGTTAATATACTGTAGTTATAGTTGCCCTGCTCTCAGAAGTTGTCTGTTACTTCTGTTCCAGTTGTGGTGTTTTCCAGCTGTTGCTAGCTACAGGCTAACAACAGTGTGGTGCCCTTTCCCAAACAATTAACATTTTGCTAGCAACAAACCATCCATCCATCCATTTTCAAGCTGTTTATCCTTCCAGGTCTCGGAGGCAATGGGGCCAACAGTGCAGCCCAGGCTGCTCTTTCCCAGTAGCTTCCATCAGTACCTCTGGAGGATCCCAAGGCATTCCCAGTCCAACTGAGAAATATAATCCCTCCAACTTGTTGTGCCTCAAGGCCTCCTCCCAGTCAGACGTGCCCGGTACACTTCCAAAGGGAAACAACCTGGGGGCATCCTTATCAGATGCCCAAACCACCTCAGCTCCTCTCAATGGTGAAGAGCAACAGATTTACTTTGAGGTCCTCTGGAATCTCTGAGCTTCTCACCCTTTCTTACAGGGCAGAAACATGGCTTCAGACTCGCAGGTGCCAATTCCCATGCAGACACCTTCACACTCGGAAGCAAACTGTTCTAGTGAAGGCTGGAGATCACAGCCTGATAAAGACAAGAAGGACAACATCATCTGCAAAAGCAGGAATGCTATCCTGGCGCAACCAAACCGGATAACCTCCAGAACTTGGCTGACTCCTGATATCCTGTCCATGAAAACCCAAACAAAAGAGCAGGCAGGGCACACCCTTGTCCAACATTCACCCTAAACAGGCTTGTCTTTACTCAGAGGATGCAAACAAAACTCTCTTGTAAGGTCCAAACCACACCATTACCATGACCCAATGATATAAAAAAGTGACTAAAGGAAGAAAATTCAGGTCATGTTATTTAATGTGTTTCATTTTATGGAACAAAACATAGTATAGGTCACTATACAGTCTATGTAGCACAGTGTATTTTTGGCATTTCTTGCCCATTCCAGTTATATTTTCCATAAGGATTTTGGACTAGACAGCAAATGGCAGAAATACTAACCTACAGCCTGCAAAATTAGTCAAAATTTTGGCTCTCTTATTGCTTATTACCACAGATGTTGCAAACATTTTTAAAAAATGAGGACAAATCATTGCCACTATAAGATTTGCTGTCAAAGAGTAAATGAAGGGTCTTAAAAGAGTTGTCAGATGATCACTCTGACGCCTGCTGTGAGTACAAGACGTGCTGTATATAAAATGCAAATCTCTGAGTATTTTTTGTGTGGGAAATTACACCACTAAACAAGTATGTGGTTGTTGTAATGGAATCATAAGCCAAGTCTT
>OMKZ01014755.1:36783-59001 GCA_900302535.1 Neoniphon sammara
ACCCACGCACACAGACTCTCTCCCTCTCTCTCTCTCTCGCCGTCTGTCTTTGTCTCACTTACACATCCTGGCACATGCACATTTTTTTCTCCCTTTCTCACACTCCCTTTCTCTTACTTGCTCACTCACACACATACACAGAGGCATGCATACAGTAGACCGACACACACATTATACACCCATCTCTGAATATTACCACAGCCATCCTCAGTTAGTCCTGCAAATGCAAATTTGTGCTCCACATGCTTCAAGAGTTAGTTTTTTTTGTTAAAGAATTGTCCTTGCAATCATTGCCACTGTTAAAAAAATCTGTGATAATGCTGACTTGTATTGACCATTAAACATATTTTGGGTTAAAGCCTTAGCATGTACAAGTCATCAAGCTTTCCACTTCAGGTACAGAGGTGGAATTTGTACTGTACTCGACCTCTCAGTAGGTTTATATGAGGAGAAGGGAAAGATTTTTCATACTTCAATTTGTCATACTTCAAAGCTTTTTATACAGCTTTACATGAAAGGGACTGGCCAAATACCTGTGTGATGTCAAGAACCAGCCATTACCTCGATTTGAAATTGGTACTTGTATATATTTGGCAATAGGAAAAAAATGCTTTACTGTAGCATAGCCTTGGGTTCAATTTATCACTTTTGAATATTAAAAAATTCATTTCACTTCCATTTCAAGCATCAATTAAAGGAATAACTAGAGCAATAACAAACCAAAATATACCTAATGTATTATTCACCCAGCCATCATGCGTACCGCGTTTATGTTTTCATCTTCAGTGATGAAATAAATAGCAACAATCCTATGCACACAATAACAAGGTGATGAATGACAGGCCCAAACCACCTGCATGCATTTTTATGTTGACACTTACACACACACACACACACACACACACACACACACACACACACACACACACACACACACACACATAAACACCCAGCACACGGCTCAAGACAGACATGCACTTGCAGCTTTTCCCTCACTATCCCACCAAACCTTGTCAGGAATTCCCAGGAAGAGCATTTGTCACAGGATTCATGCCTTTCAAATAAAGTATTACTGTCATCCTCACTTCTTCCTCCTAAGCCCGGGCTTTCATGTTTAATATTCTATCCATGTAAACATGAAAATTGAATCGTAGGTATAGCTTGCTCCTTCATGCTCTATTGTAGAAAATGTATTTTATAGGCAACAAATGAAGATGGTATAGCAAGCCTACATCAGTGCATTAAATTCAGTGTAGTTCAAGTCAACTGTGCAGTCATACAAATTGGTGTTTCCCATCCATTACATCTTTTCAAAAGATTTGTTGTGGTGTGGACAATCAAAATAGCTCATTGTCATACATTTATTTTTACATGACCTCAGCTGCATTAAATAAGGAAAACACCATGTAATCCAGAACAAAGGTTTAGAAGCACAGAAAAACTAAACTAAGGCTATATTAGACAGCTTGACTATAGGCCAAGTCTTCCACTGGGTATAGTATCAAATGGCATTTCAAAAAAAGCCAAACGTTTCCATCTGCTTCAGCGGTGATCAAACATAAAGTGGATGACCCAAAAGCATTCTGGCGGTGGATGCTCCACATGTACATGCTAAGGCTAACAGAAAAGCTGAATCTAATTCGTCTGCCTGACTCTGTTTTCTAAAGCAGCTCCAGTCCTGATGAACCCTCCTACTGAGCATGTAGACCGGTTTGCTCTGCAGGCGAAGGCAGGGAGGAGTGACATCACACTGAGACACAGCCACGGCGCCTTTAATTAGTATTTCAGCATCATTTGACCTGGAAAGGCTGTAACTGCATCCTCCACTGTAAAGACCGGCCTAAGAATAACCAAGGTGGTGCAGCCACAAGCAAGATTGTTTGGTATTAGCCGTTGAGAAGTATGTCAAATTTCTAAATAGTGCAGAAGAACGTGATTATGGATTATAGGTTGCCATTCAGGCGTGTGTCAACAATTCTTTAAAGTAAGTAAAGCACTGCAATTCAGCAACGCTTATCTGAGAGTGCAGAAATGGAAGCAGATGGAAATGGAAACAGTGGTAGGTTGGCTCGGTATGAAAGAAAGATCTGAAAAGAGAGAGGGGATCAAAGGTTCAAAGCTGCAGGTAGAGATCTCAACAGGGCTCTGTCCATAAGTCCGCAGGCACTGTGGTGCACATTTACACACACACACACACACACACAAACACATATGCACACACAACACATCCCTAAGTATACCATGATTAGTATGCACTGTGCAGTTAGGCATGAAAAGGGTCTCCTCTCAAGTGGAAAAAAAAAATCTGTCCAAATGCATCATCATGGGGGCAATTACACACAAAAGAGAGAGTGTGACTCCGGCCACGGCTCTACTTCAGGGATGGCATTTTACAATCAACCTCAGCAAACATTTGTCTTTTTTTTTCTCCTCCCATCCCTCGCTGGAGCCAGCCAGCATAAAGACAAAAATGAAATGGAAAAGAAAATGACCTAGGCTCAGCAAGATGGTGACATGCAGACCAATGAAATTTATTATTCTGAAGCAAGGCGAGTCAATTATATGGCACTGAGGATGTGCTTTGCCTCTGCACTAATACTTGGGTTAAGATATGCAGCGATGTTTTTTCATGGCTGTGTGCTGCATTAACAAGTGTCTGGGAGACTTAGGTCTTGCAAAAACTACTGTGGAACCATTAATCCAGTGTTCTTCAGCCGCTCCGGGTGTGCCATTAGCCAAAGATTAGGAATAAGTACGCTGTGTGCTGTATTAGTTTTTGGTAAGTATTTTACCCTTTAATGTAGACATAAGCTGCGGGAAGACTTCTGTATTCATTGCTGTTGCTTGTCATTCACAAAGTCCTTCCATTCTCTGCTGCAGCAGCCTTCAGTCTTTTGGAAAACACTATCTACAAACAAATGAATTCCTTTTTTTTTTCCGACCTTGGAGGAATTGTCGATTGCAGGGCGAGCCGTACGGTGCCATTTCAACAGATTTTCGCCAAGTGTTGATATAGTAAATGAAAGCCTTGAGCAGCAGAAATAACATCATGTTTTATGCTGAATGGAGAAAAGAATTGTGATGGGGTATTCTTCTAAATACTTGGTAATTTAATCACTTGATACAAAGGAAAAAATAGTGTGTGGTCATGTCGTACACGAACTGGCTCTGAAATTCTATGCAGCCGTGAAAATCAGTATTGTCAAAAGACATTCATTCTCCAGAAATACTTAGCACGGCCTAGAGCTGAGAAGTCGACACTATTCACTTTAGCGACAATAGAACAAATAGATGACCCACCACCGCTATTAACATCCTTAATCCCATATTCAAGCCGATAACCCATAAAGACTGAGGCTTGTCTCGAAAAACATCATCATCGCATATCTGCTGGGAGTTTGGAGGAGTGTGTACAGACTGATCATCCCGCTGCCTTCTCCCAACATCCCTCATTCCCATTCCTTCTGCATGCATGCCAAGTCCAAACATCGATGCTGCTTGTTGCACATTTCCCCTGCTGTTGAGCTATTTGTTTTGCCTGAGTTCATATGAATGCACAGTTGTCAGTATTTTCCCTCAACATGCGCAATGAGCGTGTCAGCGTCGCGCACGTGATGCAAGAGCTTATGAGCCGCAGCGTGCGTCGTGACATCAATCAAAGCCCTCTTCCTTTGCGTTTCATATGCAGGTTGTGTGTACAGATGATGTGTCTGGATTGGATTTACACCCGACATTGGAAAACATATTAAAAAGCATCTCCGCTATAGACGGCGAAAATCGGATTTCCCCTCGTTTCGCAGTACGCAGGTTGTCACTCATGTCACTTGCTCTTGTAATATTTACATGCTCTTATGCAAGCTGTTCAGCTTGTGGGCGCTTCCTGTTTATATCTAAATGGAAAATGTTTATTTCTGTTTCTGTTCTCATTGTGAATTTGTGTTGTTAAAACTGCAGTACGGAACTTTCTGAATCCATTTAGATTCGTCGCCCTCTTCTGACAGTAAATTAAATGCTGCTTGAAAAATGTATGTCAGGGTTGCTATCAATCTTCACATACAAAGAAAAACAGGAGAAAAAAATACGCTGAGAGTGTCATGGAATCATCAGACAGGGCAATTAGCCATGATATGATTTTAATTATTCAATTCCAGTAGAAATTGTGAAGTGTGGTTGACATAAAACACATCACTAGAACTCAACTGTGCATCAACGCAAGAGTGTCTGTATTAATGTAAAATGCAGTGTTTGGCAGTTGTATGGGTGGGTGACATGCTTAATCATCATTGTGTGAACTCGTTTGGCATCAGACTAAATGGAATAAACATGGATTTATAAGTTCCATACAGTAGCTTTAAGCCTCACACTAAAGGGCTTTCCCTTGGATTTTCAGTCTTTGCCTTCATGTGCAGTCTTAAGAGTTTCTTGAGAGTGTTAACAACTCAAAGGACAAACTGTGCTGTAGTGTGATATCCCAGTGATGGAGCTGTAGTGCTCCTTTGATTTTGTCTTATGTCCTAAGGGTGCGGTGGGGATTTAAATACAAGATGAAGAAGCAGAAGAAACTGTTGCGAGCAGATTTGCGTAGTTTGCCGTCCCCTAGAGTCCTCGTTGTCAAACATGACGCCCTCTAGGACGGAAAGCACAACAAGACTCAGCAAACTGTGCTTGTTAAGTGTGACCTACTCCCCAACTAAGAGTATGGAAGAGGTGCCTAGTGTGTCCCTACCTTTAATGTGGCAAAATGCATCTCTGAACACCTCCTGAACTGCAGATCTTGAATGCATCTTAGGCACATTTAAACCTGTATTTTATGGCTTATTGTTACATCCAACTCTGATCTGATCACCCACAACACATAGCAACCAAGACAATAAATAAATAAATAAATAAAAGCAACAAAGCTGTTGTGAAAGATGATGGCTGTGCAGAGTCACAAAGCTGTAAAGTTGCAGGGCAGATTATAGCACTTGAAGTTTAAGACATTAATCTTCAATGGGGAAAACATCTGTACAAAAAATATCTTGAAGATGGGGCTGGGGAGCTGTTGATAGTGTAACCCGAAACCCCCTGAAGAGCCCCACAGTAGGCTCGCTCCTCAAGTGGTCGACTAGACAGCCAAGCTATGTACACTGGTAAGAGGAGATCAATGAGGCTTTAAATAGGGCCCTGGCTCAGTTCATGTCCCGACGAAATGCCTCCTCGTCCTCTAAAGTGACTGCACACTAACAGAGGAATGTCACGAGAATTTGATGAATATCGGTGTGTTTGTGTGCATATGTGAGCGTGTGTGTGTTTGTGTCACGGGCCGTTGGCAGGCGTCCAAAAAGTCGCGCAGCTGGATTATCTAATCTGCTGGTGTGTGTGTTTTTTTTTTTGTTTTTTTTTTTGAAGACATCCAGCGATGACAGCACATTTCATTTCATGTGTCAGTCACTGGGCTGTCACCGCACATTAACGCATGCCATATATCACTCTCTGACACATTCAAAATGTGGCGAAATGAATATCTGCCATTACTGCCACAAGGCTGGAATAAGCACGTGTGTGCAAGGTGGAAAATTAATTAAAAGACTGGAAAAGTGTTATTATTCACCAGACAGAAATATCTGTCAAAAGCTGCTTGGCACAAGGAGAGCTGTCATAAAAAAAACCTCTCTTAAAACCTGCCCTTATTCATCAGCTTGCATTCTCTCAGAAACAAAGCTCTGAGACAACTTGGTTTGATACTTACGCCTCTTAATTGTTTGAAATGGCAATTTTTTTCTGTGCTTTTGGAAACAGCCTGTCAATACGTTTGATTTCACATTAGCCCTGTCTTTACAATGAAGTACTAATCAATGCATTCTTCTCTCCCTGCACTTCCAACTTCTCCTCCAGGCAGACTTCAGAGGGCTGTGCCGGAGAAAATCAATTGTTTTTGAAATGTTGGCAAGCCAACAGCATCATCCCACGAAAAGCTCAGAAGAAGAGAAAAATGCCAGAATGTTAAACTGTAATTCATCATCTTCATTTGGCAATATGAGAAGAACACTCCTTGTTGACATAATTACCGTAGTTGATCCTCTCAGCCAAGGCCAGAGGCCTGTCCTTTAACTCCCGCTCCACTTTAAAAGTCAATAGCCATTAATTGGGCAGTCATTATTTGTTATTCAAAGGTCTGACAACTTATCAATGAACCTATTATCATTTTGCTGAACCCCCTCCTTCTACAAATCCACCGCCCACTCACTGGCACTCATGACTCAACTTATTCCATGAGTTATGATGCTCCAGTATGCCCAAAGCATGAATCTGTCACATCTACAAGGCCGGCGTAGGTGTGACAGACGGGTGCGAGGCTCATGTCTAAAATTAAATGATTGACGGGTGCAGCAGGAATAAAAAATAGAAATTGGCAACTAAAAGATCCTAGTGGAATATCAATGAAACTGAAGTAGTGTGGAAATGGCAGGCCAAAAAAAAAAAAAAGAGAGAGGATTTCGATGCCTCTTATGAAAACATTTCTCCTCCAGTAGGCAGATAGTTTAGACATTTCCCCCATATGGACTTTTTGTCAGTTGGATGCGAAGCCCGCGTTGAAATGCATTAGGGCTGTTTGTAATTGATCAACAATCTCCTCACTCTGTGGTGTTGAGCAGCCAGTTGTATGCTGTTGGTGCAGGCAGGCATGACATGACAAATCCCAAGCCAGTGCCCAAATTGCTGCAGTGTATAGAAAAGACATAATAGGTTTAGCGCAGTTTCAGTCTTTTTTTTCCCCTATCTGACATACACTTCAGCTACAAATCGCACAGATAAACTTGGCTGTATCTTTATTATTTCTAAATACAATTTTTTCCAATTTTGATGGGGAAGAAACCAGCCCACAATCCACCCTAACGGCCCCAAAATGCTTGTGTCAGCTCTGCGTGTCCATCCCAATTCTAGGCCGCTCTCCCAGTCCTGCCTAAACCTGGTGGTATGCAGCTATGAGTGCACTAGCATTCTGTATGCTGCTTGTGCATTAGGTGAATCTGTTGTCTTCTGCTTTTATGGTGTGTAACAAATTAAGCCAGAGAGGAAGATTATTTAGAGGGACACCAAAACCTGCAGGAGCTCTGCAGGGCGCTGTGAATTAACAGAGAAGAAATCTTTTACAGGGTTTTTTTCATGCAAAATTAGAAGAAAATATGCACTACAAATGCACCAATTTACATGGTATTGCATTCCTGTTGTTCATCGTATTATCATAAGCAGTCAATCATGTAATAGATTGCTGTTAACCTGCTGAGCAAGTAGATGAGGTGCTCTTATCGGAGCGAGCAGATAGAAGTCAGCCTAGCCTTTATATATCGACATCAGGCTCTATCAGGTAATATTGAACACCAATGTAATGAAGGTCGGGAAAGCATGGTGCGGCTTGGAAAATAGCCCGATCAAGCTTTTATTGGATGCAGAGATGGCAGTAAAGGAGTAGTTAGCAGTGTGTGTGGTGGTGGTGGTGGTGGAACATGCATAGAGAGACTACTAATTGTGGGGAAATAATAGAGCAGTGGGTTAACTGAGGCAACGTTTTTAAATCAATTTTGGTCAGTTGGGGCCCCCTGAGGTTGGGGACCCCTTTAAAGTAAAATGGGTGAAACATAGCAAAGGTTTTAGAGCAGAAGGAACTCAATAATTTAGTAATTTCTTGAAGTGCTGTAATAGGCTACTGCTCTGGCCTTGTGCCTCTCTCAATAAAATGTGCCTCCAAAACTGCTCCTTTAAAAGGACAGCTGCTGCTGGGTTCTTTGATTTCAACGCACTGAATGAGAACTCCTCAATACATCCAAGAGTGCTTCTTTGAAACCTGACAATTCTTGCTTAAATTGAAAGTGAAAGGGTTTCGGTTGGAGAAAACCATCACGCTGGGCACAAACTCTTAGGGCGACACAAAAGGAGAGCCGGGAACCGTAACGCTGGTAATGGATATAGCAGATACAGCAAGCAAATGTCTGTCAAATCTGTTAAGTACCGCAGCTCATCCAGCATGAAGTAGTGAAAGTACTTCAGCCTCACACTAATACACCAACATGCCACATAACAAATGAATCTGTATCTGTTCTACATCAACACACTAACTCCACACTATTGCTGAACTCCACAGCCACCTGAGCGCCATGTGGAAAACTAAGAGGCTTAAAGCAAGATGGAGTAGGTCCAAACTTATTACAATAAGAATATAGACAGTTAACCATACTTTATGGCTCGACTTCAGCTTCTTACACTTGATTCTCAGGATCGTGGATCAAATATGCATGAATCTATCCAACGTTCTTCAAGTCACGGTGAAAGCCATCAGCTTTTATTGATGGCCCAAGAACTATTGAAGCATGCAGTCAAGAAACTAACCTATTTACTGCTGCTGATCTATTCCCAAATTCTTCCTGTGGCCTCTGACTTTGGCTTGCCCTTCATACTTCTTTTCTCACATACATTTATGCACTCATATAGACTGGGGCCAGAACTGTTATTAAAATTGAGCTTTGCAGGTATGAAGACCCTCATTTCGTTTTAGGAATCATGAGAATATTTTAGGAGGTATTGGCTCATTAAACAGTCCATAATCAAGGTCTTAGATATTATGACCAAGTTTTGTGACACTTCTTACATGGGGCAGTAACCCATGAAAAAACTATATTTGAAAGATATGTGTATCACATAGTGTGTCACAGGTTGCTAATATGTACTGTCATGGTTCACATACTGTATATTACAAATTGCAAATATTCTAGCTGTAACTTGTGTACTGCGTGACAATACAATTGCTGCAGATGCAATTTCTGTGAATATCCAATATTGCAGAAAAGCACATCTTGCAGTTACAGAGATACACATTATGTCTGTGGACATCTAATGCATTTATCAATTTGTCTCTTGGCACATGAGTAGATCTCCTCCATGTTATTGGAAAGCGAGTCAGTGAGATTTGGTTGGAGACAATGTCTAAGCTGTAGCCGATCAGAAAGAGAGCAAACACGCAACAGCAGGCAGGGGCAACACGTTTTCTGACTGGCTACTTCTCACTGACAGCCAAGTCTCAGTCCAACAAAGACTTCCTGTTTAACCCTTCTTAGCTTTAGTAGACCACATGGGCCAATTTATTCCAAGCATGGCTACAGCACCAAACAAAATGAATAGTCTAGTATGCAGAACAACAACAAGCCTTTACAGCAGCATCTAGCAAAAGCAATTCAACTATCTCAAGAACCGTATCATGGAGGCTTCTGCCCTGAGATTGTACAGGAGAAATGCAGAGCTAAGATGTCAGCGTACTTATGAAAAGCAGGCTGAGAAGCAGCATTGTTCCAGCACTGTGGTGACAGATGGAGACCACTAGCAAACACCTCCAGGGCTCTGACCTCATCAGAATTTAACTATACCCAGGCAGCAAGAGAGCCACTGTGATATGTGATAACTTCTCTATATATACAGCGTGTTAACACAGTGTGTCAGAGACCGACAATAAACCAGACGGCTCTGCTGCAAAGAAAGGGTTGGACAACAAAACACCAAGGTTTTAAAAGGTATGCAGATGAATGACTTGATCCTAGAGCTGCACTAGCAAAGGAAATAGCTGACACATTAAGCTCAATCAGAATCATGCTTACTTAGCAAGGGAGCATCTAAAGTATAACATGTTTTTAAATGTAACATGAAAATTTCAAATCGTGTCCAACAATTATGATTTGAGAAGTTTGTTCCAGAAAGGGAAAAGTCAGGGACGTTACTAAATTCTTGGGTTAAGTCATGGAAGATCATGGATTTTTGTAAGTCTCAGCTTTAAAAAACTAGTTATTCAGTAACTAGTAATTCACAAAGTGTAATATTTATTTTCCATTGTTCACACTATGTCCACCTCCCTCACACAACATAACAGAGTAATGCACATGAATCAGACTTCTGAATCTTCAGTGTGCTTTAAGTTTTGGGGAAAAAATGTCATGTTATGCTTATATAGGTCATGGAAATTCAACATTTTAGTCATGGAAAGCCATGGAAAATCAGGGAATTTGACATAGAGTGGGAATCCTGGCTACAAAGTAATACTGATCATTCCCAAGTAAATTGAAGAAATGTTTTTGATTATAAATTAATTAAAAATCATTCTCAATGAAAGGAATCAATTTAGTGAATACATTTTGCTGTAAAGCAAGGCGGACAAATCTATCAAAAGCTCCCAGACGTCTCAACCACGATCACAGCGATAAACAGAGGGATGAGAAGAAAAACACATCTCTCAAACCATCATGTAAAACCAGATGGGATGGGTGTATGTGTGATTTTGCCAGAAGCCTTCTTGATATTTATCACTCGTCATTAAAAATCTCCTCAAGAAACGGTCCTCTCTGAGTCATTAGACATCGAGACAAACATCAAGAAGACTAGACGATGCCTTTTGGGAGTGTATTACCACAACTGTTTTTTTGTTTGCCTTCATTTATCCAGGGAACATTTGCTGATTTTTATCATTATTAATGTTTTTAACAATCTCTTTACCCAGTTGATATTTGCTGGGCATCAATGCTCTTTTTCAGCTTAACACTCATTCAACACATTCCCATCTGAGAGTAGCCCAGTACAATCCCTGCTCCACTGGAGGAATTAGGGGTTAAATGCCTTGCTCAAGGGAACTGCAAAGGTATTTGCTGAGGGAAAGGATTTCTCTTTCTTCCTCAAAGCCAATACAGAGATTTGAACCACTGACCTTTTCAGTCACAAGCCCGCTTCTCTAACCTTTAGGCTTCCATTGTTCTGCCTGATATCACTTTTTTCCTCCATCGCCCTCTCTATACCTTGAAGAAAAGGCAACTTTGAAAAGGCATCGCTTGTCCATCAACCCTATCTGCGCTGCTGCCTTTTTATTTTTATTTTTTTTTCACTCGACCCCAAAATGTGTTGAGGATGCAAAGCTTCAGTCTGAAGAGCAGACGACTGCAGCGGACAGCACAATCTTGACCTTGGGAAGCACATGAATCTGGAGGAGGAAAAGGTTTGGGAGGGAGTTCAGCGAAATGCAAAGTAAGAAGACAGCCGGAGGAAAGAGAAAGGAGCGTGCAACTGAGTGCATGAGTCATGGTCGTAGTCCAAATCCTACCTTCAGCGGCTGCATCACAACAACAACTGGTCAGTCTTCCTTTTGGCGGATACAGTCCAAGGCGCACATGAAACTAATACAGGCAGGAATGATTAGACAGCTCCAGATATGATGCAGCCATGATGCTTGGGCCTCTAAGTGACAAACTGCCATATTTAATGTTCTGCAATGATACAAGTATTGCAATTACTCTGTGAACCACTTAGTGATGAACCCGCTTTGTCAAAAGTTCCTTCTAAATAAATTTGATTTGATATTGATTTGATTTGATACTGCAATATAATGTGATTTATTACTCTATTTTTCATTCATTTGACCACAGTAGAAAGCTGATACAATATATCTTAGGGTAATAAAATGTCAAAATCATTTATACTAATTATGTATAAACTCATAAATCAGTCTCAATCAGCTTTTCAAAAGCTATTATTTCCATTTTCATTTAATTTTACCGAATGGTCATAACTTGACAGAGTAGCATTATACATCTTTCAATTAACAGCCTTGAAATGTGAACTAAAATTTCACAGCACTCCACATCAATAATATCATGGGGAGAATTGTCATAATATTAAAAGGAAAAAAAAATCCCCAATCTTACAAAAGAGTGGTGCAACTTGTGGCAATTCATGCTGGCTTAAGACTGTTTGAACCCACTGAACTCCACACTCATGAATATTGTTCACGTGAACGGGCAATCAGATTCAGACTGAGAAGATTAAGATTTTAAAAAAAAAAAATGAAATGCAAAATGTTTAAAAGAGAGAGAGATTAGGGTTACTAACAAAGGCAACCAATGAAGCCGAACAATATAAACGAATTTGATAAAAGTTCAAGATGTCTCTTTGTCTTCATCACTTTATTCATATATGTATACTGACTTTGAGATTTCAAACTGGGGAGCTACTCGTTTGACATATTACCACATTCATTTTTGAGCCGTGAGCTGTGTAAAGAGTTACTCCATAGACACCTGAGCCACATGCTGCAACTAGAAACATCTACCTGTGATAGGGCACACCACCAAAGCAGAAACTGGTGTCATACCAAAAACATTACAAACTGCAAGTCCACCTGTGTCATTCCCAGACACACAGGACTGAGATCTTGTGACGACACACACACACACTCATCAGATGCTGCTGAAACAAGGGCAGGTCCAACACTGAAGTACCCAGGGGTCGACTGATTTAAACTATGCTGTGATATTTGAATTATATCTGATGTATAGTGCTCTGTTGGGAAATTCTGATGTTTACTGGGGCAAATACTGATACATATGTAATTTACTGTGATTGAAAGATGTGGCACATGCACTGTATTGTCATGTGAGTCAGCCAATTTGTTGGAAAGCAGCCTGTGGCCTGTGTGCATTCCAAGGAAAATGGAAAGCCAGTGCACAAAAACAAAATGACTCCCTCTTTGGATAACCTCTTAACATGGATCAAGTTGTTTTTCCATTTGTAACAGCCACTGCTACCATAGTTGCACATCCCTCATCTAGTGTAAGCCTTTACTGGCAAACCCTTATGAAAACAAATCCAGAGCAGTACACACAACAACAGCCTCTCAGTGACACAGATAGTAATCTCTGGCTGCAGCGCCACATTTAAAGCTACATCTGTTGAACTCCAGCTCACACAACAACCACAATCAGGCAAGAGCCAAAATGCTGGGCCGGGCGCAGCGAGAGAGGCGCTGAGCTGTATGCAATAATAAACACATCTTTACACAGCGTTAAGAGATTTCCAGCCCCGTCCTGCTGGCAAAACAGGGACTGGGGTTTGAGAACACTCATCCATGCAAAGCCCAACCCAGAAGTGGAGAGCAGTGAGCGAGCACTCACCTCCAGCGCCTCCAGCGTGATGAAGCCCGTGATAGAAAAGCCGTCTATGATGTCCTCCTCGGCGGAAGTAGACTCCTTTCGCTTCCGCCGCGGGGGTCGAGGACGGGACGATGAGGGCTCCCTGCCCCCCTCCCGCTCCGAATCTGAGGAGAAGCGGAAGACGGAGCCCCTGACATGGTTGTTCCTTATCCCATTTGATCTCCGCTCCCGATCCCTCTCTGACCTGGACTTCCTCTTTTTGCGGAGGCCACTGGATCGAGGGCCATCCATGTCCTTCAGAGAAAACACACAGATAAACCCTCCTCTTTTTTTTTTTTGAGAATAAAGCCCCTCAAGGGCCAAACCACTGGCGCTGCTGGACCTCCACTTGGGTAAGACCTCCAAAAGGGAATTTCCGCAATATCCAAGTGAATGTTGATATCACTGTGTTAGATCCAAGGTAACCACGTAATATCCAAAAGATGGCGCCTTCTGCAGAAAACGCAAAACTGCATGGAGTCACTGAACCAAGCTAAGTTCCAAGCAAGGATCCCCAAAGGCAGTCCATCAAATCCCGTGACAGCGGTGTAAGACGATCTATTAAAAGCGCCGTAACCAAGCTGCCAATTCCACTGGACGAAGAGCTTTTCAAGTTAAAGAAAATGTCTGGTCAGTCAACGCATCCCGCCATGGTGAGATGAACAGGTGACGCCACATCTTTCAACTCAAGGAACCTACTCTTTGTCCTCACACTCAGCAAACTCTCCCTCCTGCAAGACAAAGAAAGAGAGAGAGAGACACAGAGAGAGAGAACACGCATTTGCAACATGTTCACTCAGCAAGTTCAACTGCACATTTAGCCAATAAGCCATTTTCCAAAGGTGGTGGATATTAGACAGAAAGTTGTTGCTATTCTACATAATGCAAAATGAATGTTTCATTAAGGTGGCAACAGACTCATCTGCTGACTACATTGTGTTTTCTCACTTTGGCAAGTTATTAGGCCCTAGGCTGGGATGATTATGTGTGGTAAGTGCTCCTTTACTAGTGTCTCTACAGCTTTTGCCAAGCTTGTAACCTACAGTTTTAATGATTACCTATTTTCTTCAATCAATTATGCATAGGAATCCTTACTCTTTGTTAGTTGTTGTCTGGAGCTTCTCAACATAAATTTACAGTTGTTCTGAATACGGTAACAACTCATTTTAAGTAAAATACAAAGCATAAAATCCATGCAAGTGTCAAGTGTGACAGTGTATCAGTAACCTATTTAAACACTGGTCGGATTACTATAATTACACAGGAATTTTTGGAGCATTAATTGAATCAACAGTTGCATTAAAAGCATTACAAGTAAACACAATCTCCCGCCCCACTTTCCCCTCTCCTATTTGTTAGCACTACTTTGCATAATTAAAACATATCAAAGAGCACTTAATCTGACACATAGACCATATTGACACATACAAAATTAAGATTCATCGATTATGCATGGTGTAACATCTTGGGTATCTAAGTTTGACAACTTAACTGTCTGCATAGCATAACTGTCAACTACTCAGACTAAGGTTAGTCATGTGCAAGCTTCCTTTGCATAAAATATTCAGGCTTGAAGGCTCTTCCATGGTATGCAAACAAGCTTAAGTTAACCCATTCATCATATGAGCCTCTACAACCCTTATAATCTCAACTTGCAGTAAGTCATTTTTTTTTCCAAGATATCACCTTCATCACACTCATCAAGCACTGTAATTGTTTTCTCCTTCGTCAATGAATGCTAGACTAATTGAACGCTGCACTGTCCTTGAGGGTCTACCATAAGCATTCTGCCAGGAAACCATGACAGATGACAAGATCCTCAGACACTCTCATCCTACACTTGACCACAGGGCGCAGCAGGTCATTCTTGCATTTCCTCACCAAAGGCATTTGATAGCTTTTGTGTGCCATAAGATTAGTCCTATGATGTTAGGATGCAACATTCAACAGCTTGCAATCTTATTCTGAATCCCTGTCAAAGTACAGCCTACAGCCAAGGCCTAGAGCCACTGAAAGTCACTCTAGCACTGTTGTCTAAAACACATATGGCTTGTGTATGTGTCCAGCATATCAATTTTCTTCCATGACATCACACAATTGGTATCCTATTTGGAAGAGAGCTGAATCAACAAACTACAGACACGGCAAAAGCCTTTTTTTACATAATCACACCTCCAAATACCAATGGTCATTTCAAAGAAAGAGGAACACACCTTTTTTTTTGCATCAGCAGACAAACCAAAAGCAATCTGTCATAGTCAACCACCACCTTCAACTTTACATTATCTCACTGGACACAGGTTGCCATGTAATGTAGCTGATCTGGATTCTGCAATGCAAGTCTACAAATACTCTGCTGCATCCTGCAAAGTGGCAAATGTTGCAAGCATGCACAATTACAATCATTTGCAGAAAATTGGCTCATCTCAAATGGATGCATAACAAAGGCACATCCAACAAGCCAGCATGCCAACCTCTATCTATGCAGCAACCATTCAAAATATCCCCTCCGTGCAGCTGTTTTGCCTAACAACCCAAAAGGCAAATCTACCTTTACTACAATAACGGTCCTAAGCATTTTTTCCCCCAGTACCTATCTCTTTAACCTGATGCCCCGTGCCAACACTCATCTAATGACACACATTTACAATACAAATAGCTCTCAAAATATCGTTTTGCAAGAAATAGCCAATATTCTATCACTCGCCCTGGCTTTTCTAGCCCTGTGAAGACTCTTTCCCCTGTCTTCGTTCACAGTGTCTTTTTGTCTGCCTGTGCTGTCAGTAGATATCTCAGGCTCTATAATCCAGTCCAGCCCACAACAGCAGCAGCGGACTGGCACTGCCTCCTGCTCCGGCTCTCCAAGCTTCATTTTCCACTATAAGACATACAACAAAAGCGAGCCTCTTTTCTTTCTCTCTCTGTCTCTCTTTTCTTTTTTCTTTCTTTTTCTTTTTTTCTTTTCTTTTTTTTTTCCTCCAAGACACGTCATGCAAAACCAAGAAATGCAAACCCTTGCAAGTGGGGAGGGACCGTCCGGACAAGTTGCAGGCCTTCGGTCACTAAGAAAAAAAAAAGATAAAACACAAGGAGGAATTGAGCTGACAAAATAAATCCCGCAAAGGAAAACCATAGGGTATCTCCTCCTCCTCTCCCCAGCTCCGAGCTTCAGGATCCCGGAGAAGGGGGACCGGGGCGCAGTGATACGGCGATGCCGCAGTGCCGCTTTACAGGCTGCACGCTTCCTCCTCGGCGCAAATAAGTGCAGTCTATGGAGCTGTGGTAGAAACGAACGTAGCGCTGGGAACATAGTGGAGATTCAACCCAACTAAAGTCTGTTCACCCACCTTTTTATCGGCGGGATGTTTGCGCGACGGTTTTAGACCGACGTGAATCGTTATGGTATAAATTTATATTGTACATCAGAATATTATGCTTCTAAGTACATCAAGTTGATGTAATATAATAAATGTCGACGAGGTGAGCATAAATAAATGCTTTCTTGTATATAATGGGTTTATGTTTATGTCGGTGGTTGCTAAATCCCTGTAATAATTATTAACTGTACGTTTAATTTTGGTACATCACTAATAAAAGCACAAAACAAATGATTAAATGCTTTATGGACGTTTTCCTTACCCTTTCCTGCTAACACTGGATTTGTTTCTCAAAGTAACGTCAATGTATTACTCGTTACTCATTTAAAAAGTAACGCAATTTATTTCACCCATTACGCCCCAGAAGTAAAAACTCCCAACACACCTTCTTGGTGTGTAGTTACACCTTTCAAAAACTCGAGGGTTACCCCCCTCGCTTACCTTAAAAATAACTATAACTTGGTAAAATAAATCAGCTCAAAACTGTAGAATACCTTATTTTTATGTCCAATGTTCTTTACATCTTTTTACTCAATAAAATACAGGCAGTGGGGATATTTCCACCCAAAGAGTGGCTAAACTTTTCTGATATTTCTAATATATTTCTAAGGGGCACAAGAAGAATTAGCAGGAAAATAAAACATAAGTGTGCTATTTAGAGGGGTTGAAAGCAAAAGTAAAGACTTGCTTTTGGATAAATGTAGCAGAAATTGAAATAGTAATTCATTACACTGGCCATTACTGAAAAGATAACACCATGAATTGGCTACTGCAATACACTGGGGTGAGTAATTATTATGGAGCTGCAGAAGGCAACAAGTGAGCATAAAGAGTCCAAATTTTGAAGTTAATTAAACATGTCTCCATTACAGGTGCAATTTGTCCAAAAACATCTGGTTTACCTTGTTTACTCAGTACTTCACCATGCTGCAGTGTAGCCAGTCTCCAATGTTATCATCCTCTTCACAAGGTCTTATGAAATTCCACTTAGCATATGACTGAACCACCCCTCCTCTCCCTTTCTGTAGACACTGGCTCAGGTGTCAGATTATCATTTGGCTTATGAAAGTGACTATAAACTTTTGCTTCGGGGGGACCTGGGAGCCGACTAACTCATCTCCCCTTTTCAGCCAACACAGACAGGGAGGCCTGACCTTACAGTAGCAATGAATAATAAAACACTGAATAAAAAGCATTTCATATTTTCACTGTATCCATTTCACGCTTTCTGCAAAGTTTTATTATTCATTGCTAGAATACAGCTAAGAGGGTGAATTAGACAATGCACACAGCCTGTGATCCATGAGTGAGAACTACAATCAAGACCTAGTTCAACAAAATCTAATTCTCTGCACTGATAGCAAGGCAAACAGCATCTTTGCAATCATACAGAAAATTACTTACGCCTACAACACATGAAAGAGTAAACCAAGACTTATGCTAGATAGCCTGTGGTACTCAAAGACTGATTCAATGATGTTTCACACTTGGGCACAACAATAACCATAAAGTTAGGATGCTGCAAGTGATTCACAGCTGCTGAGAAATGTATTGAATTGATATTCTATGGCCAAGAGAGAAAAACATGATTACGCAAGATTGTAGTTATTCAGAATCTATAGAATGCATCATTCGGTAGGAATGAATACATTCACAGTGTAATGGAGGTTTAGCTTGGATCAGAGAAGCCATTTTGCTCTCATTAAGAACTGTTGATTTGATGTCCTGATATTGGCTTGAAACCATAATCACTTCAATTGACTGTGTTTTCATTGTCATCCAGATGCAATCATGCAAGGTATACACATCAAGTGTTTAATTTTCTAATTATTTAAGTTTAGATTTTTTTAAAGCTCAATTGCTTGCTTTATTCAATACTTCTGAGTCCCTCATTTTTTTGGGGGGGGGGGGTTTCAGTGTTTGCAGTGTGGTGCTCATCGCCGGTACCATGTGGATGCCTTTCAGCAGATGTCACTCATACAGTAATACCAGCATGACACTATGAGTATTGATTTCTAGGTCCACTTATGCCCTTGGGATGAGGCAACAGCCTCGAAAGCATGTATTGTTGAACTAACAAAACAGCTGAATCTGTATTGTAAGAGTAGCATCAATAGTGATAGTGCAATGAATTACCCAGCAAGGCGGAAAGGGGCTTAATAATAAGCTGTTGAACTTACCATTACAGTATTAATGTAGCACTATAATACTGATCGAAATAAAAGAGGCCAAGAAAAATGATCATATTACACTTGATTTTAATAGGAATGGTGATTGGTCCTCTGTGAATTAGGTACCAGGGGTAGGCTGGGTATTTTTAGCATGGTTTAATGGTGCAGTGGCTGGGCGATGTGGCTAAACCCTGCCAGAGTGCCTCTATTCCCAGTGCCCAGTGGAAGAGGAACCCCACTGGCCTGTAAGAACAATGCCCGAGGATACACACACACTTGACCCTGTCTCATCTTCCAGGAGGAGTGTCCTTTTGACAAAGTGGCATGGCAGGGGAGAGACGACAGCGAAGCAGCTAATTCAGCTCTTCCGGCCTCCACTCATTAGGTAGGGAAGACAAATGTGCTGCTCTACCCTCCCCTCTGCCTTGCCATAATCAGCTTTAATTACACCTTCGCCCTAACTTTCTCTGCCTCCACAGCTTCATTCGCTGTTGCAGAACACTCCAGGTCTGAGGGTTTTAACTGTGAGCAGTTGCTGAAAAAAGAGGAATGCCTGGTATTTTTGGCACAAAGAGAAAAAGTGATCCCAATCAAGTGTGGTGTATTTGAATAAGTCAAATTGTGGGAATGTATTTTTCATCAATCAGTGTTTCAAGTGATAAAAATGAACCTATCAAGCCAACTAACTGGACACATTAACAATACTGCTGACCACAAGGAATGAAAGCTCTGCCTTCCAGCCCTCACCGCTCTCGCAGTACAACAGAAGGGTCAAAGTTAATCCCTTCCAGATGTAACTTTCCCAACCAGCTTTAATACCGATCCTTTGACCTCCATCTGAGACCAAGGTAAAGGTCAGACCTTGGGTTTTCTACAGTGGAAAAGATAACTGCTGGAGGAAAATAAACTGCATAGGGAGTGAGGAAATTTGAGGAAAAAGAGGCAGCAAAGGTGTTAGAAAATACACTTACCTCAAAGTTTCCCAATAAACCAACAAATCTTATCAGCCTATTGTGAAGATTGACTTTTTTTCAGTGTTTCCTTTACACCATGCAAGCCTGAAAGCAGGCTCTTGTAGTATAAAACTCACTCACAACTCACAGCCCGGCATTTGTAGCCACTGAGCAAACCTCTAAGCTATTATGCTTAAAGGAAACAGAATGCGTGCCTCATTTACAGAACCTATTTATTATAGCATTCTTTGCTTGATTCTGCTTTTCTCCCCAACATTTCACTTGCGCGGCAGATGGTGGTAATTAGAGAATCCGATTCACAAACAGAAGCTTACATTCCTCCACATTATTTCATGCCTGTCTGGTATTATCTTTTAGCTCTATCTTATATATTTACCTTCATATTTATCGTTGTTTTATCTCATGTTATCCTCAGGAATGCAACTCAAGTGTGATGTGATGACACTATGAACATAATGCAATTTCAATTGCTCCTGATGGCTTGGTACTTATAGCAACAAAGAGATTCTCAATACAAGAATGAGCTCATTTTCCTCCCCGTACAGGTCTGCCTACCAGCCCTATAATAGCCTTTATTATTTGCACTGTGAGTGCAGAACAATAGTCCTTCCTTAGATATTCCCTTCTGTAGCTGTGCAGAGTTAGACGGTGCACTATCAACCCCTCTCGCTCTGTTCTTTCTCTGTTATATTCTCTGTGCATGGTATGATTTGTTGGTGCTATTCATCAAGTGTATAGCAGGGACTTCAGTGGCTCAAACACACATGCGTGGGAGGTCTAATATTCATCATTAATGACTTGTCCCTGAAGGCCTAACGAGTGGTTAATGTCCTTAAAGTGCATGTTAATAGATGACAAGTGGATGGGATATTAATTGCTAAATTGTGCCACATGACCCCCTGTTCAAAAGTTGACCTAAATTATGAATAGTGCCAAAGTGTTGCTCATGTTTTCTCTGGCAGGTTAGAGGAAAGAAGCAAAATATAGCAAGAGTAATGTGAGATAGATAGATTTTGCTGGGAAGATGAAATTGCCATAAGAGCAGATATGTGAATTAATATGATTGATTATACAAGATCGATATGACAGAGGCTTGTACCTGGACAGCGTGGATGGAAAAGTCCCTCTGGTCTTAATGTATGGGAGCTGTCAAAAATCCTCTTTACTCACAGTACTTCCGCCAGCTCGCATTATCAATCACAGTTGACTATTTCTCCAGTCGATGTCATTTTTGGATGATACCTGCATTTCCCATCACAGACATGAAGGACATGGTTTCAAAATAAATTTACTGATAATGCATGATGATCAAATCAAGGTAAAAACACATTATGCATCTCCACCAGATGCTGTAGGGATGCCGACATGGCAACTTCAATACAAAGTCTGACTAATTCTGATATCTTACAACTGTATCTTACAATACAATTTTCACGAGCTACAAAAACATTGCTGGACCAAGGGAACAGCTAGTGTTCAGTTAATAACCAGTTCCACAGTATATAGCTCCCTAAGAGTTTTGTTAGTTTTCATATATGAGGATGCACATATAGTTCTGGAGAAATTCTGACCCCAATAGACTGAAGAAATTACAATTTGCATTTTATGTCTCATAGTCTGTTCTCACGGGTCTTTGAGTGTTGGTAGCTTTACAAACAGCAGCATCATTTTTTAAAATGTATTATCTTCAACTGCTGAATTGTTTAAAATTTTAAATACATGACATGGTGTGACCTCAGTTCATCTGCCGGTCTGTCTATGAACTCCACTTCATTTTAAATGCCAAGGATGACCTTTCACTGCTCATCTCAGCTCTGAGAGGAGATCGTTTACTCGTGTATCCTTTATTTCAATAGATAATTTGATGTGCTTAAACTGTGATTTTTTTCCCCCCTCCACAGAAGAGTAATTTAAATTTCCATATCTGTCACCTGTGCAAACAAAACCAAAACCGCTTCCAAATATAGCCTCATATGAAATGTAAGAAAAGGAAGACAGAAAGATAGACTAACACAGACACTTCAGTATGTTTACCTTGAGCAATGTGGAGCCAAAATGAAACACCACTTGTAAGTATACCTAGAGTGACATCAAAGATATTGAATATGATAGCTGACCTACAAAACAACTAATCACGCTGCCACATACTGTACACATAGCAAAGGTTTCCCCCACCCCCTCAAAAAAATAGTATTCTCTTAGTTTGAATAGCACATCTATACCGCAATTATAGAAACATTGTTCAGCTCCAACTAATTCATGAACTGACAAGTTCAACATCAAGTTCAGCTGGCTGAGATAAAAGGGAATGATTTCAGCATGTGTTACTTATGTTAAGTATAATAGAGGGTCTAATAGAAGCATGTGGTTTCACTTTCAACATAATGAAGTCATGGAGGGTCTTCAGAGGGCCTGTCAGGGTCGGGGGATGGGTTCCAATATTTCTGCTATTACAGTGTCAAGTTCATGAATAATGAAGGTTTCAAATTAAAGCTGGAGTCGAGCTTGTACTACCTGATGTGTAAATTATTTCTTGGATATGGATCACTTGTTCTGCCGACTTCTTATTTCTTTACCTCAAGCTGCAAATGTAAGGCACAGGTTGTTCTTTTTTTTTCTCATTACCAATAGTTCATCACTCCCTTGTTTCTTGATTTCCATAGCTATCTGGATGGGTGCTCAGTTCTTGCTGACATTACCCCTATTAGCCCAGGGC
>OMKZ01014756.1:0-11123 GCA_900302535.1 Neoniphon sammara
ACCCCCCTCCTCATGTGCTGTTTTTTCATCCCCTGCAATAGATATTCAGAGGAAATGTCGATAACAACGCTCCATCAGCCAACTCGTTCACCCCTCCTATTGAGGCCCAGTATATTCGTATTTACCCACAAGTCTGCAGGAGGCACTGTACCCTACGCATGGAGCTGCTCGGATGTGAGCTAACAGGTGGGTCAGCTGTGTGCATTTGTATTGTACTTTTTGATATATTGATTATGCATAAACAAAATTGAGAATATTCCAAACTCACTGTGTTGCAATTACACTGTATTGTGCCTGAGGTTAGAAGAAACGCCTTTTTGATTTGCTCTGTTTCGTTGACTCCAGGCTGCTCTGAGCCGATGGGAATGAAGTCAGGCCACATCCAGGACTACCAGGTCACAGCCTCCAGCATTTTCAGGACACTCAACATGGACATGTTCACTTGGGAGCCTGGCAAGGCCCGGCTGGACAAGCAGGGCAAGGTCAATGCCTGGACAGCTGGACACAGTGACCAGTCGCAGTGGCTACAGGTAGGAGGTTATCTGTGGGCAAATAGGGGATAAAAAAGAGAAAAAAAAGGGAATAGGCAGCCAGTTTCATACAAATGGCTGGGTTATTTTTAGGGATATCTCTCAGCTCCTCGTCATAGTAATTGATGGCGTATACTTGGTAATGCGTTTCAGGCGTATTATATGGGAAAAACTTAACTGATGTGTACGCTATTTTCAGTGAATGCCATAATTGCTTGAAAACTTTACCTCTCTGAGCCCTTCTTTCAGCGCCATTGTTTAACAAAAACAGCCACTAATAGGCAGTCGCTTCTTTTATCATAGCAGCCCCTTCAAACCAACTCCCACTCTGCCTCGACTGCTGGATGTGCTCAGCCCTGTTATCTCTGGCTATAGCTCAGGCTTTCTATCTCTGTGAAACAAGTCACCAATCCATTTGTTTTCATTACAGTAACTGATGGCTGAAAATGTCTCCTGAAAGGGACACGATACATCTCAAGTGAACATTCATGCTCTGCTTTGTCTGGGCCGCCTGTCTGCACAGTCGGTGTGATTTGATCGTGAGTGTATGTGAGATTGATGGGGGACAATGGAGGTTAAGATACCTTTCAATCAGGCTCAATCATGCCAATCATGCCTTCACATATGCCCCTCACATATTGATTTCATTTCATTTCTTCTAAGATAAAACTTATCACTGTGCTTCTGGAGTGAGAAATAAGTACTTACGTCAAGCTGTAAAACAGATAGCGAAGAGGGATTCGTGATGTGGATGATCTTCTCAAGGGAGGCAAAGATGGGAGTGAATTTGTTGCTTTCTTGGCCTTTCTCCTGCACTCTATCCCCACATGGCGCTTTCCTAGCAGTGACACATTTAGCACTCTGCAGTCACACCGGCTTGTCTGGCCATTATTAGATTGGTCGGGTCTCGACTCAGATATGTTTTTTATTACGCTGAAAGCCTTTTGCCGAGGATGAGGGTATGCAGGGCTGTGTGTTGGAGGAGACAGGTACTTAAGCAAGCCCCATCCACGCCATGGAGCTCAGCTAAGCAAAATTGATTGCTGTGGGTAGAGCAAAACTCGTGGTCTCATATTACGCGCTGTGCCGGCAGGAGAGGGGAAATGCTATACAGACGCTGCGAGAAAATCAATGGCTTCCACCGCCAAGGCCCTCCTCTGCACACACAGGCTCTGTCTGCTGTTTGAAAAGTGGACAACTTGACTTGCGTAGACTGCTCTGCCTCTCTCTGTCTTTGCTGTGCTACAGTTGTTGTAATTGACCCGTGTTTTAATGTGTGGAGATTGTATTATATGCATTTGTTAAACTCCCACAGCCAGTGTCTTCATCACGCCGGTTGCCATGGCAAATAATTGATTCCCAGTGACATTACTGAATGACTTTAAACCTGATAGATCAATGGAATTAATCACACTTAATGACAAATTAAGTATTCCAATTAATCAAGACAACCTCTGCACTGTGCAGAGAAGCAGCAGAAACACTTTACAGACTCCAAATATCTCACTGAATTTAAATGGCGGCCCAGTCTCATTTGGATTCAAAAACAATACAGTTATTACAGGTAGTAAGCACGCTTCTGATGCACACGTGAACATTAAAACAAACCCTACTTGGACATTATTGGACCCTTTTTTTTTTTCTTTTTTTTTTACTTGGTTTGTTAAATTGTGTTAACCAGTTCATTTCCCTTGTTAAAATCTGATTAATAGCTTTGTATTCAAGACCGGGTGCTGAGGCATGAGCACAAACAAAAATAAAATAAAAAATATTGGGCACACAGAGATGAAACTGCTACCAATAGTCTCCTCACACAACAGCAAATGTGTGAGTGAGTGAGTGAGTGAGTGAAGTTAGGTTCATCTCATAATATGGTTCAATACCAATGATGATACAGCAATGACACAATATAATAACTAAAAGTTCAATGACAAGTATGGCTGCAGGATTGTATTTCTGAGCCTCAAATCTTTCTGGCAGTGGTACTGCCTTGAATGTAAACAATTTAAAAATGCTGTCACTAATAATGGAGAGCTTGTGAAATTGTGCAGGGAGAGCCACCCCATTTGGGGTTACTACACCAAAATGGAGAGTAGCTAATACTGTGATTCATTTTTAGGCCCCAAGATATATATTGTCACATTTCTTGCATTGTGATATATTGAATTTTGATAAATTGTTCCATCCCCAGCATCAGTACATAAATACATCCAAGCTGTACTTTGTCTCTACTCCTAAATACATATACATATACCTAAATACATACAGATGGTCTTTTACAAAGGCTAGAAATTCTGTTGCACATTCACAACATGCTACATGGAACGTGCCTGCCTGACCCTTTGTAATGCTTTCCATTATTTGAGATTCTGAACTAAATTAGCTCATTTTGCTCCATTCTGTGATGTAATGCACATCAAAGCAATAAACACCATAAACTTTAAGCTTAAAGGAATAATTTCATAAACAAGTTGAGTGTATAGTTTCTGCCAAGACTAAATTCTTCATAATTGACATTTTGTGTAGACAAAACAATGTAAAAGCCATTGAAAACACCAAACACTGGACCTTCTTGGGCACTACCCAAGCTGAACCTACTCTTGCCTGGCGGGAGATAAAATTACACAGAGGGAGATTGAACCAGAATCTTTCAAGATGTTTTCAAGAGAGAAGCTGAAGCTGTCAGACTGAGCTGCCAAGTGTTCCAGCTGGCATAAGCTGATTAGTTAATTATGCACATTAACATGTCCACATAGCAAAGGGAAATTGCCAGAGAGACGGTAGCTACTTTTCAATTTCACAATGTCCCTCGTAATGCACAGAACACAAACACTGCGAAATGTCTGGCAAGTGCTGCTCCAGGACTGTTGAGACTTTTGTGGTTGATTATGGTAAACACTCCTCAGACAATGAAAGAAACAAGGGTGGAAGGGAACGCTTTAAATTGTGCCTCTTCATCTCGTATTTCTTAATTGTGTTGCATTCTCCCAACTCCTCAGGAGAGAGTCACGTTCCTGAATAAAGATGTTGCATTCAACTGAATTTTAATTAGGTGATTTTATATAGTGTTGTGACTGTGAATATGTGCATCTTTCTCGGTTTTGTTTTGTTTGGTTTTTTTATATTTTGTATGCCATGCTAAATGTTCTGCACTTTATTCTTGCTCTCAAGGTATTCAAAGTAAGTGGGCAAAGCACCGCAATCATTGCCGTGATATACTGTCTGGGCTATTTAGCTTAAAGCCTAAATCACGAAGTGGAGCGCTGCAACAAAGAGGAGTGTTGGCCCCTAATTGAAATCATTTAGAGTTGTCCTATTTGCACAAATCAAATTCAGGGGTTGGGAAAGTAAGTCTGGCTTTACACACTGCAACTTTCATACAATTGGTTGTATGATGCAAGTAAAATTTACTGTTGCTATGCCACTAAATCCAAACTGAATAATCCATTATTCATGATTCATGATTTTCATTGGATGGTTCTCCTACAGAACTCCAAAACAAATATTTGCCCAGATTTTTACCTTCATCTTGAAGCTTGAGAATAACTGGAATTATCTTTTTTGGGTGAAATACACAATGTCTTCTAAACAGTAACAAGTGAGCACTCTGTCCAGAGAAAGCCAGACTTAACAATGTTTGATCTTTTGCGTCTCTCAACCGTTTTTGGTAAACTTTGGTATAAAGTGATCACAGACTGGGCCAGGCCAGGATGGTAAACATGAGTGTGCTGTATGCAGTTTACTGACATAGTGTTACACGATTTCTGCTTTTGAAGTTCAGATTTGTCAGATATTTCTTGGTGACATTTGGAGCTGCTGAAATCCAAAATTGCCTTGTGTGTTTTTATGCTGCAATTTACACAAAGCTCCAAAAGTCTGAGTCCGCTACCAAAAATTGTTGTTATCATTTATCAAAATGCTTTTTTGATAAATGAGATAAAGCTGACTTTTTTTCTCCAGTTTATACTTCATATTCAAGAATACATTATTTAGAACTGATACATTTAAATAAATAGTGTGTGATCTTTGAGTGTAAAACTGAATATATCACATATTATATATATATTCACACATATGGTGTGTGAATATGTTCTTCACACACCATTTGGTATTGTTGCTGGCAATGCACAATGTGATTTGTTTACTAATACCAGATATTAACTAAATATAAAATAATTTGGTCCTGTATGCTAGTACTTTAACTTTCAAAAAGGATGTCCCTTGAAACATTTTTTCCAGATGTTGCAGTTCGGGACCAAATTGTTTACATGACTGCTTGAAAAAAAAATGTAAGCAATTGAAAGTTTTTATAGGGTAAAAACAACACATACTGGTGAGATTTTTACAAACCAAGACATTTTCATCCAAAGCAAATGTAGACCAGGCAAACATAAATTGAAGATCATTGAAGACCATTGTGTAAAGCTCACATCTTTATGAGACAAAACAGCATCTGCATCCAAGATGGAGAGCCAACTGAACAAAGAACAAGGAGTTTCTAGGTCATTTTTGACAACAAAATAAGTTGAAACATTCAGCATACCAAAATTTTATAGCTGAGGAAAGCCTTGTTTACACATTAAAGTCTCAACTTTATAGTTACGATTGGAGAGATTACAAGTATGTAATGAGTCGGCCCCGTGAGAGTTTAATGTGACAGATTATGAACCTCCAGTCAAACGCGGTGGTAAAAATATTCAAGTATGCAGATGTTTTCTTATCCCGGAGTTGCACAGGACCAACCACACATTGACCAAAGAGACGTACCACCCTGCTCTGTGAGGCATGTCACCCATTCTGGCTTAAAATTGTGTGGAAGAGGATTCATTTTCCAGCAGGACAATGACCCTAAACATGCATCAAAGCTTTGCCAGGCCTGTTTGAAGTTGGAGAGAGAGTGGGGATAATCCCAAACATTGTATGTGGACATAAGAAGATGTCAGTTTAATTGGCTGCATAATGGAATTTGGATTGGCTGACAAAATATTGTTGTTAAAAATAAGTTGAAAAGAGAACACCTCATTGTAGCTTATCACATGTCAGGAACAAATTACATCCACATCAGTAAACCAAGTTTAAGACTATTGTGAGCTTACAAATCCCCGTGGCAAAGCAGCAGACATAAAATATGGTCCTTGGCTTCTCTTTTGGTTGGTGTCATCTTTTAGCTCTGTCCAGAAGATTAAACAAAATGCTAGCCCTCCAGCAGCTAGTGTGTATGAGTAGTTTCCAGTGTTACCTCTACAGCTATTGCTGTGTCTTACAAAAGAGACCGTGTACTTATAAACTCTTCATTACCATTTTGTATTAGTTATTCCATGTTTTCATCTCATTTGTGATTGTTTAGCAGCTAATGAGTCCATACATATGCAAGCAGTTTTGCAATGGCTTTGTGGTTCACTAGTGGTTTTACACAGATGGCTCTAAATAGTTTTATAATTGTTGCATATAAGAACAATTCTGAAATGCTTGGGATTTGATTCATATGGACTCAGCATTCAGTCTCAGTCTCATACATACATACACAGAATTCCACTGAGTCTTACACAAGACCATGACTCATATCCATATTGCTCATTATAAATTGTATCTTCCCTACCGGCTGTCAAATTACCAGTTTTGTTTTGTTAAATGCTTTGAGAAACTTTTCAGACTCCTGGGGACATTTTTTTGAGCGCAAGTCAGTGATTGTCAGTAAGACTTTTGTTTTGGAAATTCCACCCACTAAAACAGATTGTTTTTTTTCACTGCTCTGTCACAGCTTACTGAAATATTGCGTGACACCTCATGACACCTAATGAAATGTGACATGTGGATTGGATCATTGTTTGTAATTGTGTCCTTGCACAGCAACTGTTGTGAAGCTGTTGTTCAGGTGTCATGAGCGTGTTATTAGCCATTCCCAAAATGCTATCAGTCTATTATTTGTTCTTTTTTTGATTGAATGTTCCAGTTATTTAGTGGCTCTTTGATGGCTCTCAAATCAGGAGGCCAAAAGAAGTTTCCTGGCACTGTGGCAAACTGCTCAAAGAGTCTTTGAGTACTCTTGACTTTTCATTCTGTTTTTCCTTTTTGTTCTTCTTGAGAAGGCTGAGGTCTTTCAATGTATGCAGTAGACTGCTCCAGATGTTTTACCAGTAATTTGGCACATATGACACATTTGTCTGTACATATGTTTCCTCTTTCCATAAATTTGATAAGGGGATACAGCAATATGCATAACTAAATCAGTACATTCCGTACAGATGTTATTTATGTCTGTAATGTGACTTTATTGACAAGGTATACAGTCTTTACAGTGTAGGCAAATAGGCACTTCATGTAGGATTGCATGACCTTCTTTAGACTTGCTAATGAGAGCAAGATGCACACTTGCCACATCATGTATATTTGCTGGAAATCCTAATTTGTTTTCCTCATATTCTTATATCCCTCTCATTGTTAGTGACTACATTGTATCTAGATACATAGAGAGACAGATAGATAGATATTTGGCACAGCTTTTCTCCGATCATCATCCTCTCATGCTTTCTACTTAACATGTTGTATTGCTGAAATTGTCAGTTGTAGGCGGTAATATTATATGACTCCATTTAATGTATTCTTATTCATATTCTCTTTATTTGTTGTATCTTATTGCTACATCATTTCCTCACAGGGATCATTAAATCTATCTTAAGGGTGTTTTGTTGCCCTTTCTGATAGAAAATAAACTTCTACTGTGTAGTTACCAAAAGGCCTCCATTTTTTTATGAGGATAAATCAAATATCCATCCAGTTTATGACAAGGACATATCTAGCCCAGTAATCATCCATAACCTGAGAGCGTATTTGTCAGGCTGCCTCAGTTTGAATATATCAGTTTATTTGTAACCTGCAAAATTTATTTGTAGCCTGCAAAGGTTATAAACAAGCTGTAAAAGTAATCCCACTCCCATGGTTCATTTGTCATCCTCTAGCCCCTTGGTTTTCACAGCCAATTATCTCCTTTACAGTGATAAATATGTGTGGTGTGTGGCTGTGGCACCCCGATAATCACCCCCTGCCTCTGCTGATGAGGAGTGAGGAAAATCTTGTGTGTGGAAACTTTAAGAGCACTCGGTTCTGTGCACTGGCACACTGGTGCTATAATGTTAAATCCAGCATACTGCCTTCGCCACACGTCAGTGAACTGCAGGGCTAACGTAGTGATGTCGTTTTAGCCGTGACATAACTTCTTTATTTGCCGTTGACTCCTCTGACATGTTGCTCTCAGGTAACACAAGTTATGATGGATCAGGAAGCCAAAGTCTGTATGTTGTAATTGTCTACAAAAACATCCTCAGATTATTTCAGAACAAAGAATGAAGATTTATGATTTCATTGCTTGCGCTAATACAGTGGCTTCTATGAACTGAAAGATACAGACAAAGATGATGATGATGGCTGTGATGGAGTGGTACAGTATTTGAACAAAGTGCCTGTGATGGAAGATGCTAAGGACCCAGCAGTAATTAACACAATAAATTGTCCTTGCTCTACCTCAGTGCATAGAGATTGTATACATTATCTTATCTTGCATTTCTTACAGAGGAGCATATTGATAATTTGATATGAAGATAATAACATAATTATGATTGAATGATTCAAAGTATTTGAGTGTCAGTTTTCTGAAGTTTTCTGAAGTTCTGAAGTTTTCTGAAGTTGAGCATCTGACAACAGTTCAGACAATGAACTGTTTCTTATTTTACTTCAGCCCACACAGGTTGATATAATGGTGAACATTTTATTATGCAGATGTATGAAATCACAGCATTTAGAAAAGGCTAGCTAGTTATTCTGGAACAGCTTCATCTGAAAAGGAGCACTCAATATCTACAACTGTACTCTTATCCTTATATTACCATATAGCATATAACCAATAGCATGAATTTGTCATAGAGATGATTATGGATGGTAAAACAATGAATCAGAAAGAGTGGTGCACATGCATACACTGAGAGGATAAAGTTAAACTTCACTCTTATGTGCCAAAGTCTTTTGACGGTCATTCCTAGTCTTTCTAATGGTTTTAAATTTGTTCATTATTTTGCTATTTGCAGCACCCTGGAATCTTTTGAAAGAATGATTTATTTAATAAAGCAATCACATAACTTATAATATAATATCCAACAAATGACCCCAGCTGTCATTGGTGCCTAAAATGTTAGCGAACGTCGACACACCACATGGAGCATTGTTCCATGTGGTGTATCGGGTAGAAGGGACAATAACTAGGCGTAATGCGAGATTGATTCCTGCTCAGTGCCAGTGAGCGTGCATTTGTTGTAATCAAACTGGGTATTATCATTACACCGATTTTGCAAAGCACAGCTTCCTAATCAAATCGCTGCCTCAAATACAGCTCTGCTGACAACAAACTCAATTTCTTTTAATCAATAGAATTAGCTGGGTGTTTGTTTCATCCATCCACAGTGGAGAATGGCTTTAATTTGTCCCATTGAAACTCTCATCTCTTCTCGAGTGTTTATGCAGCAAAGATGAAGCATGTGTCCTCACTAAGAACAAAAACGCTGCCTGAAAGTGAGAGAAAGGCAATCTAGTATGAAAGGATTTAAGAGGGATTTTGATCATCTGGAATAGCAATGATCATAACAGGATTTCAAGAGCAAGACACTAGTGCTTTGCTGAAATTACATGCATGGGGAAAAATGGAAAGTAACAATTCATTTGGAACTTTAAAAGATGAGCAGTCCTCTGTGTCCTTCAGGCTTGATCCCCTATGGGAAACACAGTGTCTACGATCATGAATTCTCAGGCAGCAGCATACATACAGAGTGTGTCTTCTGAAATCTGGTATTTCTGTTGCTAACACACTGTGCGGATGTAGTCCAAACTATTCATAATGGCACTTTCTCCCTGCAGATGTTGGAAACCATGAGCATTCAAAATTCTAATCAGTTTAAATATATATTTTGATTCTGCCTGCTGCCCGCTATTTTATCACTATTTGTCTTATTTCTCTGCACACAAAACAGAATCAATAGGAACAGCACCTGCGGCCAAGTTGCCTTGCTGAACTAATTAAAGGAACAGAATGTTAGAGAGACAAAGTCTCCAGGTGGTTTCCATTGCAATCAGAAAGAAGCACACAACCGTTTAGCCACAGCTGTGACACTGAAGGAAAGTGGTTATGTATGAAATATACCAACAAAAATTTGGGCACTCTCTCTAATATCTCATGCTGAGTGTGCACTTGTGTGCATGTAAATTTTATCTTGATTAAATCTTGACATTGCCTGACACACTTTAGCTAGCTGTGGAATGTTTTTTCTTTCACAATGAGCCCATCAGTTTTGTCAATATGACCGAGCCGCACCCCTATCAGACGTGCAGCCAAGCCCAGCCACAGCTCATACTAAATGCCTGTTATTGTTTTGGTCCTTTCTAAGACAGAACAGCAATGGCATCACATCCTTTATTTCTTCCACAATAATTTGTTGACAAGATGGGATCTGAATTATGGAGTAGCCCGCTGATGCGGCTTCTAGCAGCCAGGAAAACTGACGTAACCACGTTAGCAAATTGATCATCCAGTACTCGCCAAGGCAGATGTGTCAGTGCAGTTTCACTAAGCAGGAATCAAACTGACTATGTACTCTTTGCTGTGTGCATGTGTTATTGGCATACATGGCAAACTTATTTTAAGACTGTGAGCTGAATGTTTGTGGAGGATTGTCATCCAAATTTTGTGGGGACAAAGAACAGAAACACGTCGAATGGAGGCATATCCAATAACAGTTCTGTACCAGCTAGCTCTTTGATAAAAGACACTTTACATAAGTAATTTGATTTGAATGGACATTAATATCTCAGTTTAATAATTTTGCTCAGTGTCATCACCAATTAAACTGCCATAAGATCATTTTCCAAAAATTCAAGTGGAATCTTGGAAAGAACTCGTGCTAACATTTCTGATGCAAATTTCATTAAGGCATTATCATCAGAGCCTCATTTTAATCCAGTCCAATATGGCCCTTGCTTTGCTCTATTTTATTCAATTTCCCTGCAGCTAGCATGCTGATTCAATTAGCTTCCAAATGAAGTTACTGAAGGGATGGTGAATCCATCTGCTTCCCTGATTCAATTGGGTGCTTTTTAGTGTCCCCTCCTTCCCACCACATCCTTAAGTGCACAGGTCTGCCTTGAACCTGGGTAATGTTACACCTCTGTTTTCATTATCTGAGGAAACTGTCTTATCCTCCAGCACCAGGTCCTGATCCTCACACCCCTCTCTCTCTTTCTCTCTCTCTCCCTCTCGGCTGAAATAGGATGCATTTATCTGTTTTATCTTGGGATGATTGATTTATGAGTCTGTAGCAGAGCCAGCTGTAATCACGGGATCTGCAGGAATTGTCAGACGGGAAGGTGCCAGAGCTCAAATCAGTGCAGCTGAGACTGGGTCCAATGTGTTCTGCATGTGTATCTCAGAGTTTCAGTATATCTCGAAGCCATTCCATCACTTGACAGGCAGGGTATCCTCCACTCATCTCAATATATTTCGATCAGATATGTTTTCTTTTCTTTTTTTTTTTTTTTTTTTTTTTGGTCACG
>OMKZ01014756.1:11143-21846 GCA_900302535.1 Neoniphon sammara
GTCACGCGCTCAGGAGAGCACGGGCTGTACTTTAGCGATACTGCTGCATGATAAAGTTATAATTAATTCAGAATAGTTGCTAAGCCAAACCCTGTGGAAAAAACAGCATTGGTTCATTTCATGTGCTGACACTTAAGTTTGTCTTATATTTTGTAATCTTATTTGTGTATGTGTGTGTGTGTGTAAATGTGTTTTGAGCATGTGTGTGTAGGTGTGTGGTTGTGTGTGACAGAGAGAAAATATAGTATGAATATTTTATATGCCATGCGAGGAAGAGGTGGAAACAGGAGCGAAGAGTGAAGTATGATAAGCTGTAAGTGCAGCAGCCTGGACCGTAAACAATGTTATTTTTAGTTCACCTATTTCCCAAACCCTATAAAACCTGTACATTCATAGCTGTTATCGTACAACGGACCATGTTTCAGACCTATGGAACCACTTTTTTTTTTTTTACATATCTGATCCTTCTTACAGAAAACAAAGTCTTTGCCCTACAGCATGAATTACAGTTTAGATTCTAGATAAGAAGATCAGACAGGCAGACGCACTACTTTAGATCATATCAGTGAATAAGTGTCCATCATCTGTCAAGTCAAAGTGAACATTAAACAGAGTGTGAAATTCCCCTAGTCCTTCACCAGCGTGGTGGCAAGGCGATTTTTCACACATGTGGATCAGAGTCCCTTCTCTTCAGTCATACTGACACGGTATGCAGCGCACGGGGCCTACGGATGCCCTCCTCCTTGCTGTAATACCTCTAAATGATCCATATCACCATGGTTGATTCCCTCCCTGTTCCTTTTGCCATGGCCGATTCCCGCCATCGTTTTCCCCGCACCCATTTAGCACTAACTTGACATGCCGAGCCGAGGCTGCCCTTGTTTTATAGCTGCGCACTGTAAGTGGCCTATTAGAATTTCAGGTGATAATGTTTGTGCTTTTAGTAATTGTCTTTAATGAAAAGCTGCCTTTGATTGGGAGAAAAATAATCACAAATTTAATCACGGTTTTATAATCCCCTGAATGTGCATTTTCCACTTAGGTAGGGCTACTTGTGTTAAATTATAGATGGAGGAAAAAGTCTCTTCACCAAATGAAAAGCTGTCAAGTCTATTTCAGCATTTCATTCTCCACGAATTTTCAGCATCCCTTCACACATGCACACACCAACATATTTTGGGATAGCATGCATATCGGTGAGGAGGACACATTGTAGATGCTGCCAGATAGATTATCAAAGCGTTGCATTGCATTTCAGTTGCATATAACATTTCTTTATGCAAGGGTGCTGCCAGGAAGATAGAGTCAAAGTAGTATGGATAGAGTGAGGAGAAGGAGGGAGGAAGGAGAGGGTGTTCAATGCATACTAATACCCACGCCATTGGCTCACAAATTTGTGTGCGTGCCACCATCCTACAATTCATTGTGAGTCACAGCACAGTGCTTTTCCTTTATTTATATCCCCAGTAGTATGGCTGTAAGATGCGCTTTGACCAACCACTGACTCTTTAGTAGTCCGCCACCAGAACAAGTTATCTTGATGTGGAGCAAGACATCGATCCTCACATGTCATGACAACGCGTTCCACACAGAGATGCGGCCCCCCCACCCCCTCCCTTCCGAGTGGATTTAAGTTGATTTAGCACATTCCACATACAGACTCGCAGGTGACCTTGATAGCATGTAGCGCGTTCAGCAGCGTTGTACACTTGTCAATTTTCAAGGAAGAGGGAAGATTTAAGTTTGTGTGTCTGGCATTGGCCGCGTCCCAGACAGAATTGCTTTTGTGCTGACATAAGGGGCCTTTTACTCCGTGACGTTATCTCGGATATCCTCAGTGCCCCCAAGGCGAATGGGAGTCTACACCTGACACTGCTGCACTCCTCCCTTTCACTGTGAGCGCTCAGCAGGCATTTTATAGCTTTTGACATGTAGCCACCCCATGTGGAAACCCTGGTCAGGGAAGGTGTCAGAGTGGAATTTTAGTGTGTGTGTGTGTGTGTGTGTGTGTGTGTGTCAGAGGTGTTAAACTCAATCTCATGAGGCCCATATGATGATGAAATTAAAAAAGTAAAGTTTAGGGTCAAGTATTGATTTTAACACAGCAAAGCACTTACCACCGTGAGCATGTTTTCAAATATCCAATGGAGCGAACTAACACTGTGAGCTTTAAAGTCTTGCAATTATGAGTCTGTAAGGCCTCACACCCTGGTGGGCAAGAAACATTTTAACCTGCTCCTGTTACTGAGAGCGACCTGCAAAATGATCTGAAATGTCAAGCTTCATCTCAGTTTAAAGCCTTTGTGGGAGATTTGTTTGCTTTGTCAGTTTAACTCTGCTCTTGTATTTTTGTAAGATGCTTCTTTGTTGTTTTATTGTCTTTATTTTATAATACAACTGTAACACTGTGCTACTCTGCTGCTGCCTTGGCCAGGTATCTCCTGCAGAAAAGATTCAGTTTCTCAACTCGATTTCCTGGTTAAATAAAGATTTAAAAAAATATAATAATAATAACAATGTCATAAACAACAGTTACAGATTAATGGCCATTTGAGTGTATGTGCACTGTGTTAAAACAGTGGCAGAGTGATGAGAAAACACAATGATACAAATAATAGAAGCAATGTGGTATAGAGCAGGAAAAAAACAGTAGGGTCCATAAAATGAAACTGAAATAAAAATCAACCAACCCTAATAAGGAGGAAGTGTGTGTGTGCATGCTGGAGGATAAGACCGCCTCCTCAGATAATGAAAATAGAAGTGCAGCATTACCCAGGAACCATATAGACTTGTGCATTTAAGACTGTGGCAGGAGGGAGGGGACACTGAAAAGGAATCTAGTTGAATCAGGGAGGAAGAGCGTGTGTATCCTCTGTAGTGTTTTGGTTATAAAAAGTAAAAAGATGAATTTCATAACCAGGTTCCAAGTAATTAATATGTTACCTGCCTCACCCACAGAAATAAGACACATCATTGACTGTATGGTATTTAGCCAGTATAGATTGTTCTGTCTTCATTGTTTTCTGTCTCCATCGCTCCCACTGGATACGTGGCTCAAGTATATTAATCCTCAGTAAAATCCCAAGTAGAGGCCACTTTCATAATGAAGAGAGGGTCAGGCGGGACGTGTGGGATCATTTGTTGATCATCATTTGTTCAGAACATTTGTTCACACAAGTAGGTGCTTCCAATTATGCTCAGCACAAAGGCTGCCTGAAGGCGGAGGGGCATACTTCTAAATTAGTTCATCAGCACCAGTTAGCTGTTACAATATAAAGTTTTATTTATCATGTGAATATGTGATCGCCTCTGTCTGTCCATCTGTCCATCAATAAGCAGCATAACTCAAAATGCACTTGATGGATTTGCATGAAACTTGGTGGGAAGGTTGATTATGTGCCAGCAAAGAAGTGATTAAGTCTTCGGGCCAGTCGGCCTTGATGGGCGCGGCAGTGGGCGGGACTTAACTCAAACAGGCCTGTGGTTTTCAAATGCATCCATGTAACATCATGAACCAAGGCACAGAGTTTAGTCATGGGTCATGGTGGCACTGCAAGCTTTTTTTCACAGTGATAGACGTACTTTTACAAATATTCTTTAACTCAACCAGTTATTTGCCTTACTTATAATTTTGAACTGACAGTATATTCATCTATTGACTCTGAAGAGTACACCTATATTTTTACATTTGATATGTATTTTTATGCAAAATTGGTCTTAAATTTAATTTAATGGTGTCATTAAAAAGTCTTATATTTAACTTGCTGATACATGTAGAGACCTTGTGTACGAGCTCCAAGGAAAACATTTTGTTCTCTCATTGTGCTCCAAAGTTGCAGGAAAATCATTTTTATTTTTGTGCATCATGTCAGTACATAAGATTGTAATCTTGGCCAAGACTGATTAGGGTTTATTATGGATGGGGTTAAGGGTGAGAGGCATTTAGTTTTGGTGTTTGATGTAATAGTGAGGCTTGATTAGATCTAATTATGTGTAAGCTTGATTAGATCTAATGATGGTGTGGTAATATGTTCTTGAGTGTGTGCGTGTGTGTGTGTGTGTGTGTGTGCGTGTGTGCGTGTGTTTGTGTGTGTGTTGGGGTGAGGTGAGCTGCTGACAGGTCAGAAAGTTTTCCTTTTGCCTTTGGCTTTCTGACAAAAGTACTTTGTGTTTGGAAGGCTTCCACTGTCATGCATTTCCTTGATCTCCCCACCCGCATCTCATCATTTTCTTTTTTATTGCATTGAGATAGTTATGTCACACAGAAAAGCCAGAAATGTTACATAACCATCTTTCAAGCTTAGTGACTTTCCCCCTGATACATCTAATACCATTGGTTTAGCCAGTCTAACTCTGTGTGAAATGGCACATCTTCGAATTCAGAAAGGTCTCATGATACAAACAGGCTTTTCTTTGCGCTCAGTAGAATAGTCCTCAGTCAGACACCTGTCTGTAAATTGTCTGCCTTCAGCGACATCCTTCCTTTTTGGTGTTTTTTTTTTTTTTTTTTTTTTTTTTTTAGTCAACTACCTTGCATGCTTGGTGCCAGAAAACAGTGGGTTGAGAGGTTATGTTGGAGACTGCGGGGCTGTATACGTTTGGCAGCGCACAGGAGTTTGTGTGGCTTCTAAGACTGTGTTCAGACGGAGGGCAGGCTGGGTAAAAGACATTACATAAAAGAAAGTCCATAGAAATAAGTTCTGAAAAGTAATTTAAAAGATGGTGTTGATTCTGCCAGCCTAAACTCCTCAGGCAAGTCATTTCAGAACTGAGGGACCCTAATAGCAAGAGCCCATCAGGACCAGTAGTGTGGGATAGAAAGAGGAGGGGGAAACCATATACTCATAACACCAACGCAAGATTATGTATTTGGTTAGAAATCGATGCTTTGATGAATATTTGTTTTGTCAGGCTGAAAGCATCACATCAACTCAATAGCTTATACACAACACCAACATTAGCCCAGAAATAGAGATTCTACAAAAGCCATTCATGTGTAAGAAAGACCCTTGACATCCATTTTGAAGTTTCCTCTACAATTGCCACATATACATATCCTGTAATACTGCTGACACATGGATGGTAATGGCCTTTCTGAGTCATGAACGGCCATCTAGATCGAGAGATTGATTTATAGCCAAATGAATACTAATGCATTATGGGTGTGCAGCTTCCCTCTCCTCTCTCTGATGTCTGTTCTTCTTCTCTCCCTCACTGTCAGATAGAAAACCAGCTGCATTCTGGGCCAACAAGGACCAGGACTGAAAACCACTGGCCTAAGTGGGCTAAAAAAACAAACAAAAAAAACTGACAAGCCAGACTCATACGTGGGCTTTAAAGTTATGACTCTCTGTAGGCCTCCAGTTTGATATATGTGGCTGTTTTGCTCGTGCAAGCAAGTTGTGTGAGTGTGTGTAGGCGTTGGTCATGGTATCTGTGTGCATGTGTCAGCTTGTGTGGGTGTGTCTTTGACTCATGCAGGAGAGTGTTCTTTATTCGTCTTTAGCAGAACTCAGTCATTTGATTCCTCTGAACAAGTGCTGCTTGAAGTTGGACTGAAGTGCAATCAGCCGAATTTATGCTCAACATGGTCACCGCTTCAATTGCCCTCACCAGTGGCTAAGCCCGTTAAATCTGTTAAATTTAAAGCACGCTTTAAGTCGTTGTGTTAATACAGTCGGGGACTGTGGTTTATGGTTGGCATTATCTTATAAAGTTGACATACTGAGGCTTTTAAGTATGTTGTGGTTGCTTTTAGTGTCTGGTAACACCATGTTATAAACACTGTTTAGATGTTTATTCAGATTTTCTGTAGAAAAACAATGAAACAGGGTTTTTTCTGCTCTCATCTCGGCTTTATCATTTAATGATAGCTGGCCTATTGTGGAGTCGATGGGCCATGCTACTGTCCTCGTGGCTGTGTGAGCTGTATGATCCTGGATCCTGCAGTGTGGCCTGACAGAAGACACAGACGAGGCCAGCACACACACACACACACACACATAAACAAACACGTACGCACACTTCTCCCGCAGGCTATGATGTGGGTCTGAGTATATGAGCAGCGTAGATTAAATGAGTCTTCAACACATGCAATTGAATTAGCACAGCTGGGGGGAGAAAGTCAGCTGGGTGCTTTATATGTACTGTATTTATAAAGTAGGAAACTGGGCCTCTTTCTGCTCCCTGTAAAGCCGCCTCTTGCTGTATTTATCTCTTTATTCTCCAATGGCACTGCCGCTTCAAATAGGGACACTGAGACTTACACAACTCCTCTCATCTTATGAGGCAGGGGAGAAGAGTTTTTCTTCTCTTTGCTCTGTCTGCGCGATGTGCAAACATGTTGCCCCTTATCACGATGCTGTCAGAGAGAGGTAGTATAGATAATTAATTAACGCTTTGAAACAGCAAACACAATCGATTCCTGAAATTGATTCTTATGTTTTGTTGCCTTGGTATGTCTATGCCACAGGCATCCAGAGATTGCTACAAAGGCTTCACACACCCCTGGTCTGCCTGGGTTAAATGCTTATGGAGGAGGGAATAGGGTTGCGTGTGCGTGATGGAAGGAAGGAGAAAGGATGGGGGTGGGAGAGGAGGCCTTGCTTTAACAAGCTTATCTCGCCCCCTAATTCGGTTTGGGCCATCAAAGTGTTGAGAGCCGGCGTCGCTAGGGGCGGTCGTATTTTTTGACCGCTACCTGTGACAGCAATTACAGGTTCCCCTTCAAGCGTGCCTTTGTTTTGGTGGCAGACTCGACTGCTTGGCTAGAATGAGATTGCCTCCGCGCTCTGCATTTGGAGCGTAATCAAAGCCTCACAATTCGATGTGTCGCGCCCCTCTCAATGAACTGCTGTTTCCAACCAAGCAGCGGGCCCTGCTTCTTTATGGCCCCTTTATTCAGGGGAGAGTTGTGCCATTATTGTCATTATAAAAGAGCTGTTGTTTAAAGGCGCTCTTACGCATCATAGGAAAACATACCCCACTCGTGCCTCCCAGCCACCCTCAGAAACAGACATGAACGCTACATTACACAAAAAGGCGAGCAAAGGCTTCGCTGCTCCCACTTGAAGGAGGAACTTCATGAATAGTGTATCCAAGACAAATGAAGCGTGCCTACGTACTGTGTGGTATGTGCATAATTGCATACCTGACATCAAAGCAATGTTCCCCTTATCATCAAGAGTTAAATTATGTCTGCAACCGTGCCTTGGTCCTGCTTGCATTAGCTTAACATCTCCTAAATGCGGAGCTGCATGTTTATCCACTTGCAAGCCTTTTAGAAAGCCAGGGGTTTGCTTTGCACTCACACTTGCTTGTATGTTATGTATCCTTGTGCTCTGTATTATAAAAGTAGAGCAGTAAGGTCTGGTTGTGCCTACGTGTGAGTCAGGTTGATGCCTACTCGTGCTCACAGCAGGGTTTTTGAGTTTAAGGAGGCCCCTCTAATTCCCAAGGAATATTTCCCAATCTCTCAGTAGCTGTGAGGCAAAAGTAGTTCTCTAACAGTGTTGAAACCTTATGAGAGATGAAAGCAACATGAGTGAGCCCATTCACATCACCACCCAGAAATAGGATATTGTTTCAGGGTGTGCAATATGTGTGTAACATATTGCAGGCAATAACAGTGTGGTGTGTTGCGGTGTGCCGTGGTACTCAGCAGTGTGTTGAGACCAGGAGGCAGAATGAACCGAGCTACCTCATGCATTACTTCAATTTGTTTGCTTTGTTTGCTTGTTTGTTTAATCTACGTGGGGCCCTATTTTGTTTTGTCAGAGCAGTGTGACACAGTATATGCTGGCCTATGACCAGGCCAATTAGTGTGATGTATGGGAGCCTCAATGTTGTGAATTCAGCAGAAGAAATTTGCATACTTGCCTCTCTCTCCATTTGCACCCCTCTCTCTCTCTGTGCTCCTAAGTGTTAACAATATCTTTCTATATGCATACACAATGTGAAATTGCAGCCTATTCTTTACAAGTGAGGCAAATTTACACTGATTGTAGTTTGTCCATTAGCATGAGTTGAAATTTACAATGAAAGTTGGCAACAATGTATGTATCATATATATTAAATAGGAACATGTTTTGTCAACATTAAGTACATTTCTTGCTTGTTTTGTTGTACAATTATAGCACAATTTTCACAACTTAACACCTTATGATGTTGCCTTGAAAGTAACTTTGACTCCACATTGATCAGACATGTTTGCTATTTTCCAAAGCAGCTACTAACTTTTTGTTAAACCTGCTACAGAAAGATTTGTAGACAATTATATTTCCACTGCTTGGCATAATTCTTTCTCAGGAGGAACTCTGATGAGATTATTAATATTTCCACATCATCTGATGCAAAGCAAAAGCTGATTCATACTCAATTGAAATGAAAGATCAGTGGGAATTACTTAATCTATAATTGGGTCCAGATGACTCCCTTGATCTCCCATTAAAATACAGTTATTTGAGGCTGCCCTAGACTGCCCATGCTAGTAGGCACCACCTCCCTCTTTACTTCTACATTCGACTGTTTGTTTCTCTTCAGCGCTGTTGATTCAAACACATTATCCATTTGACACGACTAACATGGTGGAAAAAGAAATACCTTGCCCAGACAAACCATTGACATAATTGGCTATAATTTCAGTTTATTTGCTCCTCATTGTAGGTTGACTCAGGTAAATGTGGTAATATGGCGCACATTGTTGTTATGCATTTTGGGGTTCAGCTTTCCTGCACCTTCATTTTCAAACCGACAGTGTTGCGCGCTGTTCTAAATAATGAAGCATAATTTAACTCTAAAACGTCAATAAAAGTAACAGTCTGTGTTTACTGCCTCGCCCCCGTGTGCTGTAAATTGTTTGCAACAAATGAGAAGCTATTAAAAATTAACCCAAATGGAGCAGGCTGTGTCTCAGAAGCTGCTGCGGCCTGCGTTTTCTGTTTTGCTGAGGCGAGGTTGTGGACTTAGCCTTGTTGTTCAATATTCTGTGAATAATTGAAACTGACTTCTTGCGCCCAAATCTACAGTGTCTTTATAAATCCTCTGACATCAAAAAGGGGGAAAAAAGATGCTGACTACATTGTGAAAATTTAGCATCTCTGACACTTTTTCACTGGCTGAGTTTATGGGGTGATGAAATTTATCATTCTGCTCTCTCTCTCTCTCTCTGTCTCTCTCTCTCTCTCTCTCTCTCTCTCTCTCCCTCTCTCAGGTGGACATGCTTGTGCCTACTAAGATCACAGGTATCATCACCCAGGGAGCTAAAGACTTTGGCCACGTCCAGTTTGTTGGCTCATACAAAGTGGCCTACAGTAACGATGGACAGCGGTGGATTGTATATCAAGATGAAAAACAAGGGAAGGACAAGGTAAGCAGCTCTCACACTCCACAATGACTGTGATCAAAGATGCCATTTTCCTAAAACACTTAAAGACATGTCTACTAAGAGAGTAGCTGATACGGTTGAATTATCTAAATAAAAACAGAATTGTATTGTCATGCAGACATGATAACATTCACACTGAGAAATACTGTGGAATTATAAATGTGTGCCTGTGGGGAAGTACTGATCTTTTGAATTATATATAACATAACAAAGGAAAGGAGCATTCTAAGTATAGAGAGCATGAACAGCATGAACAGAAAAAAAATCAACAGGAAGGACGGAGTTGTGAGGCAGACAAACAAACAAAACAGCAATTGACAAAAAGACAGGTATTGTTAAGTGTGAAAACCCATCTCGGGCCTCGTCTGTGTCTCCCCTCCACTTTCGTTAGCATCTCCTTATCTGTGGCTCCAGCAGAGCCTGCCTGGTCTCTCCCATTGCCACTCTCCGGGTACAGAATCAGATAAGCCCGTGTTGTCGACCAGGCCCGGCCAGCACTGTGCTGACAATCTTGTTTACGGCCCTTCAACAGCGTACACATGTCCGTTCCAATCGCCCACGACAACAGAGACAGTGGAGGGCTCCGGCAGCCCCTCCGCTGATATCAGGAAAGCAGCAGGCTCAGTGCTACAGCTCAAGCTGGAGCCGCTTCTTGTTTAGATACTGGTGGCAAGAGAGGTAGTGTTTACTTTTCTTTCTTGCTGTGTTATTGAAAGATAAGCTCTACCTCTTCTGTCTATTCATGCACTGGTGATGTTTCTGAATATGGACACCAACAAGTCCAGATCTAGTTGAATTCATACGCGCATGTTTATTACACAATAAGAAAACAGCAACACTTGGAGCCATTGTGTGTTATCACACAATGAGAACATGCAGTAATGTAATGCAAAGTGATGTACGGTAAGTGCTAATATACAGTACAGCTTGATAACATACACACAGTTCCTGCCCTGCTGCCTGTGCATACAAAAGCACTAAGGATGTCTTGTCTTGATAAGATGACCTTTTCATGAAATAACATTGATTTAGAGGAGGCTGCACAGTTTGTGGTAACTCCAAATTGGTTGTTTTAACCCCTTATTTCCTGATTTTCCCTCAAATTTCCCCATAAGTAACTTCAAAAAAACATATTTTATATATTGTACATCAGTGTTACACCCATATTCTGTATTTTCTGGTTGCAACGCTTCATTGAAGCTACATCACACTTACATTGAGTGAAATATTCAAACCCAAGATGCCATTGTTTTATGGCTGCACCATTACATCAAATAGACAATATCTAGATGTTTTGTGCATCATGTTAAACACATTC
>OMKZ01014757.1:0-17244 GCA_900302535.1 Neoniphon sammara
TAACAGAGACAATGCTGTGGGTGGTTTGAATGCAGAAGACACAGAGGTTTTAAATGGCCCACACATATACCACAGTTTAATTGGATTGACGAATAAACTACTGGCAAATAAAAGAACACTAATAAGTTCAGAAAATTGCATCCCTTTACATAATGCAGATTTTAAAACCAAGAAAAGACAACACATATTATAATATCCAAAATCCCAAATGATATCTAGTCTCATATCATATAATGAATATAATGATACATTGCCGAGCCATACGAACTACTATTGATGCTCAAAAATACAATTTTACATCATATGACTGAGAAAAATCTTTCGCTCAATATGAAATTGTCTAGTGACCTTACCCTAAGTTCACTCAGACTCGTGTCGGGGTCGATAACGCTGCCGGTGTCTGTGCTGCCCCGTCGTGAAGAGGTGCCACCCAGAGATGCCAGGGTGGCAGCTGAGAGGCCTGGGGTGGCACAGCGGGAGGATGGCTGGGAACACAAACAAAGTGCCATACAGCTCCAGTCAGCAAAAAAAACAAAAAAAACAAAAAAAACACAGAATACCACAGCACAGCACGACGAAACATAACTCCGAAATGTCATTCAACACCGACATGTGACACCGCCGGACTCCAGACTGATCCTCTCCTCTCCACCTGACTCGTTCTCAGAGATGCAGCTTTGTTGTCAGGTGCAGAGCTACAGCTTGTAACCTTCACAACGTGACTAAGAAGCTACACAGGCCTAGCGCATAAACTTGAGACCCATGATGTACTTTGTAAAGGTTTTAAAGCTGAATTTTGGCAAAGTGCTGGGTTGTATATTTCCTCAAAAAAATGGGTACTGCGATTTGTTTTTTTATACTGGCATAATCCATTTTGTTTGTGTTAGATTATGTGCTGATAATATTTTGGGAGCTGTTGTGTTGCGCTATGGAAATGAATGGAAAGATACAAATAGTGTAGTAGTATTCTGGTAGAATGGTAGAATAATAGTATTCTGGGTTAGTAGCCCAGGGTAACATGGAGCAACTAATGAGGATGTTTCAGCACCACGTGGACTCATATCACGTCCAGGTAACTACGCAAGCCAACACTCTACCAAAGTTCAACTTAGCTTTAAATTCAGACAGTGAAATGTGGAATAATGTTGCACTCACCCGACTGTAGTCTGAATACTGCTTGTCACATTTTTCATCCAGCTGAAAAGATAGAAAAGAGAGATTATAAAATGAAATGCACAGAAGTTTTTGAGGAACATGCGTCCACATGTAGCCATGCTTGGAGCTGCTCGTCTGTAAATCAAAGAGTTAGTCCAAGAGTTAATTTCAGGGGGGATAATGCTGCATGTTCACAGATCACAAAACAAGCAACTGAAACGTAAATCACACCACTCCATTAAAAAAAAAAATCTCTTCTAGTTTCTGTTCATGCTGTTAGACTACAAAACTAAAGTCAAAACCATTTTAAATAGGATTACATCATCCCACTCATTGATGAGGTGGTCTGTGGAAAACGCAGGCTGTGACATGTGTTTCCAAAACCAAGTCACTTTTAATCATGCATCACTTATAATTAGAGGATTCATTTGTCATCAGTGTTGCAGTGCATTCTGCAGCCCACCGTTGTGAGCTACATTTAACCACTTACAGCGTCCAGATCTGGAATGCTCAAATCATCGAGGTCAGACACAATACTGCCCCTGCGGTTGGAGCGGCTGAAATAGTCGGCAGCCGACTCACTAATGTCCGAGAAGTCAGATGACTGCTCAACGTACACATAAAGTGAAGGGGAAAGAGATGGAGATGGGATTATAAAGAATAATGGAGGGCTGGAGAATAAAAATCATCAGAGAGAGGCAAAGGGTAGAAGAAAAAGAATCACAAATACCCCCAAAAAGGATCAATTACCTCATGGCATTTATCATTTATATGTTAGGCATTCAGCTGATGCACTTACCCAGATCAACACGGTAAAAGTAGCAACTAAAAAATCTTAAATTTCTACACTGCCATTCTGGTAGCATTATGAGCAACATAATGGGGACTCAACAGAGTACAATGAATGAACAGCACCACACAGTCCTGAATGGACTTAGTCTCCCTGTAGCTCACCACACTGTCTCTGCGGCCTCTGTTGTAACGCTCCTGTGAACCGGTGCTGACAGTGTCATCATCTGAAGAGCACTGAGTGGAGTACACACACACACACACACACACACAAAGTATACATACGCACATACACACATAGTGAGGACCCCAAGAAATACAGTCTAACCACATGCACAAGGCTCTTTCACTCACACTCTCATTCATAAAACCACACTAAGCAGTCACTGTAGTGAACAGATTATTGGATTACTCCAATGGCTGTAACCCTATAAGTAACGCCAATTCATGCAATTAGGATCATTTTGTCAAATGCTGCAACCAGAACTAATTTAGGAAAAATGACCCTATGACAACTTAACCTGCACAGCACTGCAATGGGAACTATGAATTCACACACTTTAAAGGACAGTTTAACTATTTTTCAATCCAGACTATATTAAAATGCTGATATCCGTCATTTATAATCATAAATAGTACAGCCTCAGTGCTTAGTGATCAAAAACAAATCACTTTCCTGCAGCTTCTTGCTAGCCTTCAATATAGTCCAATAGGGCAATCATTTTCAGCCTTTCAAAAAACATTATAAATGTATAAAGTATAAACTACTGCTCATTAACATGTTTGTAACTACTTTTGACAATGAACAGTACATCCCAAACATTCATAACCTTCCACAGAGCAGCACAGAAAACAGTTTGGAAAGCTGATGGTAGCGTAAACTTGGCAGAAGAGCAATGCGGATGTATACAAGTCAATGTGTTACTGTGAAAGCCAAATAAAAACTTTTTTCCAAGATGTATTTGACTGTGTTGTGAATTTCCTGTTTTCAAAAACTAATTTATAGTGTTTTTTCTGAAAATATTGGACTGTGTTGAAGGCTAGGAAGAAGCTGCAGCAGAGTGTTAAGTTTTTCATCATTAAAGCTAGCTGGACATTTTTAAATGATGGGAATGAACATTTTAATACAGTCTGGGTTGACAAATAGTGAGCCTATCCTTTAAGGCAAAGCAACAATAATGCTGTTCCCTTAAGCCTTCAACTAGCTTGTTATGGGTGATCTACAGTGTCCCTGAGTGGAAGGAGGCAGCGTGCTGAGAGGGGCCAGGGCGCGGCCTGTTAGCAGGAGCTGTTTATGTGTGGTGTTAGCTGACAGCATGCAGGGTGGAGGTGGTTTCAGGGAGCTCACCACAGGGCTGCTGCGAGTGGAGCTGGCTCCAGAGGAGTACCAGCTGTATTCAGAGGGCTGTGGAGGGGAGGAGGACAAGACACAGGCTTAACATGAAGACAGACGTCAGGCCACAGGCACAACATGAGCCGCCGTGGTGGTGGTGACATGGTTGAAATGCCGTTTGACAAACACCGAGAAGACTTACAGCTCTTGAACTGTAGCCGGAGCCATAAAGACCAGTATCGTCGTAAATAGAGGCCTGAGGGCACATGTGAAAGACAATGCAGGACTCAGCAAAACACAAGAGGCGGCATAAATCTTAGCCAGACAAGCTAAGTCGGCTGAGTACACTTTCTCTGCCCCATGCACTAAAAACGGAAATCCTCTGTGCTAATCCCCTATTGAGCAAGCCATTTCTTTTAGTGTTCTGCTGAAAAGGCACACAAGCCCCTGTCTTATCAAAGTGGAGCACAAATCTCTGGCCCCAACAAGTGCCCAGAGTGTCCAAGAGCTAAATATAAGCAGCCCCAAACACCCTGTACATCCTATCTGATGTATGTAATAGTGAGGGAGAGGGGCAGGTCTACTTCTGAAGATAACTGGATGCATGCAGAGACACGCGGGCCATCCAGAGGACAGAGACTGACCATGCTGTAGCTGCGCGACAGCCCAGTGCCAGGTGTGGAGGACGAGGAGGTGGTGGCCTGTCGGAGGGGAGGGGAGCAGGGAAATGTCAGCTTAGAGGACAGAGGAAAGTGTAGTGAGAATTAGAGGTGGAGACAAACCAAAGTGATGCAGCAAGAGGAAACAGGGTGAATGTTTTTCTGATCCTGTAACACCAGCCAAGCAGAGGTGATGTGAGGTGACACTGTCCCTGTCGACTGTTTTATGACGGTGAAACACCAGGTTTGTACGTCAGAAGGTAATTTACATGAGTTCAAACGATAAGAAAATGGTTTTGGAGTGGAAAGACATCCCATTCCAAAAGTCAAAATTTGGCCTTCAAACATATAAGAGCCTCTAATTAATCCACTCCCATTCTAGGGAATATTTTGTACACTTAACAACATGCTTCTCTCTTTGCTTTGATGCTTCTGTGACACACAATATCCATCAGTGTGGTTAACAACTGTCTCCACTGCTTGGGCATTTACATGACAAACTAAAACTTCTAGATAAGAATTTACTGCTTCAGCTGGCTTTAGTTTAACTGAGTAGCCCTCAACTACTTCAGCTTATGTAAAAATGCATAGATATGGGACAGCACTGAGAGGGGGACCGACCCGTGGCTGATAGGAGGATGTAGAAGGAGGAGGTGGTAGTTTGGTCTTCGCTAGAGTGGTGTAGTTCCTTTTATCATGGTATAGTCCAGTCTGGAAGAACATCGTATGACCGCAAACAAACACAGAAAAACATTAATTCTGTCATGGTCTGACTTAAAATACAGGTAATCTGAATAATACTCAACACTGTTTAGTCAATATCTACGTGACATAACACAAGGCAGTCAATATCATATTATTACACGATCGATCAATCGATCAGTAAATCACCACTGCAAGCCACTGACGAGTGACGACTAGTCTACACTGCCTCCATGCTAGAGGCTGCAACAGGGACACCAACACCGAGGGATTACACTGACCAGCAAGTCCTTCCTGGAGGAAGTGGATGAAGCCTTTTTATGGCCGTGCAGGTCATTGTACACAGAGCTCTGTTCACGCCAGAGAAAAAGGTAAAAAAAAAAAAAAGAAAACTATAATGAGACAAAAGGGTGACAAGAAAAGCTTAGCAGCAGTGACAATAGAAGCTCATCACACAGGTACATACAGTAGAGCGGGAAGTCTTCAGGGAGGAGCTAGTGGAGAGGCCGTCAGACTGAAGAGAGAACAGGAGCCATCGAAATTACGATCATAAAAACATCAATAATTTGACAAGCTCTGAACACAGGATGAGCTCGTAAAATAAACACTCCAAATGAGAGTTGGGGTCTATATTGGCAAAACACACGTTAAACAGTCCATTTCACATGTGTAGTGCAGGTTAGTTGTAAAATGAGGTCAACAAATAGTGAGAGTTATCCAACACAACAACTGTCCAAGCAAACCAGTTATTTCCTTACATCTGGCCTACTGCTGAAACAATTAGTCAATTAATCAATTAGTCAAATGACAGAAAATGGATTGATTTTAAATTCACTAATTAACTCCACCAATGGAGTTGGACAGGCAGGATATCTCTAAAAGTTGTGAATGGATTTGTACGGAACTTTGTGGAAAGGTTGGTCATCTGGCAAGGAAGAGATGATTCACTTTTCACTCCAACTGGCCAAAAGGGAGTGAGGCAGTGGGCCTCATTAACTTTTGGGGAATATCCAACATGTGGAACTGTTGCATGTCTTGGCAACTGCACAGTGTTGGCAGAGGTATGTGCACTACTGAGTGCTTTGTAGTTAATTAATCATTTTAGTCATTTATCAATTAAAAATCCCCCCAAAAATTCTGATTACAGCTTCACTAAGATCAATGAGATTACAAGTTTTGCTTGTTTCTCTCCCTTCGTATAATTATAAAATGAATATTTTGGGCTTTTTAGTTGGAGGTCAGACGATGTCATTATTTTGACACTAAATATGTCTACACTTTTTGGTCCTCTAAATTTTGGTCCACTTTTTGGTCCACTAAATTCAGTGTGCACAGATGAAAATTATTAGAGAGCAGCCATTTTCAGTATGATGTTGAAAATCCTTAATACGCAATGAAGGCTAGTGGTGTTTCTTTCAAATTAAAGCTAATTGCCTCTACTTAAAAGGAATAATCTACCCATAAATGCTTTAATCCTGTTACAAAACAGCTATTAGCAGTGTAACTCGCATTTCTGGGCCCATTTGGCTGTTTGATGTATCTGACACATGCTTTTGTGATTAAGGGCTACATAAATAAACTTGACTTAACCTGGAAAGAATATAGTGCTAAATTAAGAGTTGTCCAAATATTTTTCTTGCTTGTATATCTGAGTCATTTACTGTTAAGCATATCCTTTTAAACTTAAACTGGTTCTTAGAGAAACTGAGCTAACTAATCCCTTATTACATGCCAAGAACCCAAGTCGATTCACTTTAAAACAACTATCCCTCATATTCATATCCATGTACTGTGATTAAGGTTGACCTGTCATCAAATCCCACACAAATTTACACATGCTTACACAAACATGCACACACACACAACGCACCAGCAGGTCTTTTCTACGAGAGCTGGAGCGGCTCTTATGAGAGCCCAAGTCACGCACTGATGAGGAGGTTGACTTTGAATCAAAACAGACAAATCCAAATGTTAGGTTAAAGCTTCTCCAGGAAAACCAAATTATTTTATGGCCTAACAAAGAACAATGAATCTCTTAATAAGCCTGGAATCGACAACTGCTTTCCAAACAAGAACAATGGCTTTCACACATCACTGTGCCCTTCTGAGTGGCATTATACTACCTTAATAATAGGGCTAAATATAAAGAGAGGGCATCTTGTTAACTGGCAGTTATGTACACACCCTGTAGCTGCGGACGGACATGACATCATCATCCAGGCCCTGTTGATGTGGAAACATGGAGCCATGGAAAGAGATACACAGAGAGGAACATGGGTCATGAGAGCGAGGATTAAATGAGGGAGAAGAAAGGAAACACGGGCAGGCGAAGAGGAAGTGTGGAGAGGATACAGACCCGGTGATGACGGCTGCTGGATCTACTACTACTAGAGGCTCTGGCCTTTTCTGTGTCAGCCTAGAGAGGAGGAGAAAGTCGGTAAAGAGGACCATGTAGTAGGGATGTCACAAGAATTGATATTTAGGTACCAAGTCAGTGCCAAAATTTTGAAAAAGATGCCAATACTAGTGTTTTTAGTGTCTGTAGTATTGGTATTCTTATAGCCTTAGCCAACATGTTTAAATACTGAAACACTTAAAGTTGCATTCATACTCTAAATCAAAATAACACAGTAGTGGTTACAGCATGACATTTCATACAATTTCATACTTATTCAATGTTTTGATATAAATGGGATTTCTGTTTTTTAGTATCGAATCAGGTACCAAAAGTTTCACTGGAATTTGACTGGTACTGGTATCAACTAACAAAATTTTGTTATTGTGACACCCTTATTATGCAGTGAAAGTAGAGAGGCTCCATCACAGGAGGAAATAAGATCACTGCAATACCAAGCAGTTGCTATGCAAAACCAAAACCATGCAAAACACCTTCCTTCTGTCATTCATGTTTATAACCAAATGGATCTCAGACACAAAGCTCAAATTTGCAACCTCTTTTAAGTGCAGCAGCAAGATCAATAACATAACAAAGAACAGCTAAAACAGAGCACATTTTTATCTGTTCTCTTTTAAAAAGGCAACAGAGCTGCACACACTAAAAATGTCTGCCTGTCTCTTCTCTGTGTTGAAACACTGCCACATCCTACAGATCAATTCCATGCAAAAGTGGCACCTCAGCACTCAGCATTTCAAAAGTAGCTGGAAGAGTACAGAAAAAAAGGTCCAAAACCACCTTTTTACATGCAGAATCACACACCCTAAATAAAACCAGAGGACAAAGCCTGCTCTACAAATACACACACAGTCAACGATTACGGTGTCTCCAAAGCAAACACACCGCAGAGGCATATTTCCTCAGTGAGATATAGTGTAGTCAGTGAGTCAAGTGTAGGTAAGCGGTCAGGGCTGACTTGGGCTCAGTCCCACACAGCAGGCTGTGTTAGTACAGTGAGAAGCTCCAATACACTCTCGCCAGCCTACCATCCACTGGTGGATCTGACCCCATTTCCTGCTGCTACTGCTGGATGAGTGGTAAGACAGCTAGACAGAGGAAGGACGAAGTGCCAGGGAAAACACACACTTAATCATACTTTCACTCGGTCGTGGTACTCAAAGCAACCACAGAAGCAAGAAAGTTAAATGAAACATTATGGCTGGGTGACATTTACTTTAAGTATAGACCATATGGTTTGATCTGTGGACATGCAGCATTTTTCTTTCACTGTGTGCATTTTTGTGTATGTGAACTACTAATCTAAATGTTCTTTGGCTGTAAAGCTGAGTATGCTTCCTGCAGCAGTCTAGGGTTTACAGATGAGGATGAGCTGTTTGCATCCTCTGAGGGATTTAATGCAATTGCTCAGTGCCCCTGTTAAATAAACAAACAAACAAATAAAGATATAGATAGATAGAAGAGCGGAAGAGGCCAGCCACTTTCCAGGTTCGACCTAGGTTTGTAATGGGAGCAGGAGAAGTTACAAAGCATTTATTTGGCTCATTTGTCGGATTAAATAGCGGTCACTGTGCATCTCTGCCATCAGGTCCAGTTCGCTTTATGTACCTCTTTCTGCTGCCGCTCAAGCTCCCTCATTCGGATATCCCTGGCCTCTGCTCGAGCCGCCCTCTTTGCTGCCAGCCTCGCCTCCGCCTGTGGGACACAACATGAATACACTTGTTAGCCATGAAAGGAAACCAGTAAAAGTGTCTCTTTATCTGGGGAACCGCCCATCATGTGCAAGAAACAAAAACATGAGGGAAGAGATAGGATCATCACTTTTAATAGAAAAGAGACACTGGAATATGTAAACATGGGTTGTTGTGTTAGTGTTATGGCTGAGGCCTATGACAGACACACCTCTTGCCTGAGAACCAAACTCTTGACAGTGAAACTGACTTTATAGTGGGGCTGCATTATTTACAAAATTAAAATATGATGGGTTTATTGGTTTGCTGAATATTGGTAACTTTTATTTCTTTTTATGCATTTGAATGTCAATAATTGAAGGATAAATGTTAATAATTATGGACGGATTTGACTTCTATGGACACTGGCTCTAGAACAGGAAGTCTGCACAGTATCATAACACTTGATTTAGGAAAGTCTTAATTGTCTTACCTACTGATAAAAACTGATTTGTATTTGTCAATATTTGCTTTCAGTGCTTTTCACAGAACAAATCAATATTCACAAATACAGACCAGGCAGTCTTAGTGCATAAGTTAGTAGTATGCCGCACTAGGAACAATTCAGTTCAGTCCAAAACAAATCAGCTATTAATAATGAATGACGTGGTTGTTGCTGATCATAAACTCTCCTCAGAGGTTAGAGCCCGTACTGTATGGTGTGCCCTGGCTGACCAGTTTCCCTCGTGAGTCACAGCTCTACGGTCCTGTCCTGAGTGAGTGCCTGGGATGCCTCATCACCAACATGTGCTAACCATCAATTTCAGGGAGGCTAATTTAAGGACCTCATAGGGGGAAATGCCAATAGTGAACAAACAAACAGAAGAAGAATTAAGACAGGATAAACTGAGCCTCAGTACGATCTGCGCAGTTCTCTTCAGTAAGTAAACATTCAGTGAGTAAACATGGAAGTGATTTCGCAACTATCTAACCTTTATTTACCACTCAAAGAAGCACAGATCATTCGACAAACAAGTTCAAAGCTAAGCTAAGCCCAATAAACTATGCTGCCTTTTCAAACGTCCCTGGGTGAAAAGTGAGAGGAGCCATTACACAATTTGGCCCCCCACCTGAGTCAGAATATGAACAGGGGCTAATTTTGCAGGGTACCTCAGCAGCAGGGGCTAATTTAGGCAAGCCGCTGCACAGCCCTGACTAAGCCCATGGCCCTAGTGACTACATACACCACTCGTCCTCACCTCTATATTCCTAATTGACAGCCATGCTTTGAAACTACACTTACCACCCACAAAGAATGAGACATTTGCTCAGGGAGTCTAACCCTTTATCTCGGATAGGTCCATAAATACTGTGTGTACAGGATCTCACTGCGGACAAACATTGTCAACATTCCAACAAACGCTTATCAGTGCTGCCAGAATGGAGGGCCTGTGGGTATGGGCTATTCCTGTTTCAATAATAGGCTGCAGGGAAAATAATGCTGTTTTACAACAACGCTGACCCTTCAACCAAAATTCAGGTTTCTTCTCTGTTGTCATTGTAACAAACCTAGATAAAAAGTCCAAACCCAATGAGTGCTTACCACGCTGCAGGCCAGATTTATGTGCCATGAGGGGCATTATCAAAACCGGATGCGCCGACTGTGTTTTTAAGTATCTGTTATAAGTCATCATTAGTCATCTCCTACGTCTGCTGCCTTTAATAAAAATTAGCCAACACCATATGCGATTTTGAAGCCTGTCAGCATTTGTTCCTTCTCTATTTGCCTCTGTGAGCAACTGCCATCCTTCATCACATCCAGCCTTAAAGGACAATGCCGGTCTAATTTTGAGTTACAGTCTGTTGACGAGCGTTTACGAATAGTTTACATTACCGCCGATCATAAATATGTGTGCTGTTTCTTATTGGATGTTTCACAATTTCCTTACTTTCGTTATTTTAAATTTAGAATCATTTTAAAGCCAAACCAAGTTTGAATTGCTTTGTCCCCTAACAAATCTGTCGCAAATAAAACATCACTGATAAAAATGTCTATAAGCCAACATAGCAAAGAGAGACTACTTTCTGGCTTTCATTTTTGTCACATCCAAGTGTGACTATAAAACAAAAAGATTCTTTGACAAAATAATTGAGGCAGCATGTTTACTGTGATAAATTACCTCACTCCAGCCTGTTTTATGTCTGTTTGAGATGTTTTTCATACCAGATCAAAAAGAATGGGAGCGAATGACTTCTACAGAATGTTGGAAAACAAAGCATAACATGTAGAACTACAGAAGACAGTGTCCAGACACTGAAAAGAATTATGAAAATGACAGAAATAACCTAAACAACCTAAACAGCACAAACTGAAAACTATGCATTGTCCTTTAAGCCTAGAACAAACAGTGCATGATCGCACCGTGTTTCTGTGCTACGTTGAGAAGGTAAAGCAGCCATGATGTATGAGTGCATGAGGAGAGAGATAGAGCACATGAGCGAGCGAGAGAGACGGCTGGCCCTGTGCTCTGCACCTGTTGAGCTGTCTGACAGTATGACCTGCTCTGCACAGCAGCACAGCTGAGCTCTCTGTCTCTGTCCTATCTATAGCCTTGCCCATCCGGCCCCAGCTCTCCGGCAGCCACATCATGGGACTGGAGGGGAAACCTGAGCAGCAGCAGAAGTGCACCATCATGCACACCTCTAGCACTCTGGGCAGTATAGGCCCAGTATCATACCATGAGATCACCTGGAGCACGCCCAACACTGACTGAATATACATACAGGGAACATACAGGGAACATATGTTTATTTTCCAGTTCTGGTAAAATTTGAATAAAATGTTTATATGCATCTTTGCAAATCACAACTGTCCCTGTTACGAATAAATTGGCAGAAACAGAACTTGCACAGACTGAGAAATAAAACAAAAACAACGACGAAAAAAAACTGGGATAAGGTATTTCCCATATTTCCATGCCTCGGTGTTGTGGCCAATATTGACATATCCATGATCTCATACTCAGGCTTTTAGGACTTGGGGAAAAAAGCGTCTCTTGGCTATTTTAAATGGAATATGCCCTTTACATGCGCCAACATTTGAGGGGAATATTTGAACATTCTGAATAGTATTATAATACCAATGCACATGCAAACACGTTCACTGTCTGTCACACCATGCACTTGGTGCTGGTTTCACATTTCATGTTTTTGTTATATAAAAGGATGCAATTCATTTTAGTCACAAATCCAAATATTCACAGGTACAATTAAAACAATTAATAATCACAGTACACATTTATAGCCTATTAAAGAATTCTTAAATTGTCCAAATTTTGCTGTACTCTACATGGGCTCACTCAAGCTGCACTGTGCTGGTCTATATTACATATAAACGACAAACCTTTGGGTGTCTCTTGCAAGATTACAATTACACCATTAGACTAGTCCTTTAAAATGTTGAATGCATGACTCAAACAAACAACAACAACAAAAAACTTAGTGTTTTAGGCACAAGCTGAACATTATATAACAGGAGATGTTAAAAAGCTCCCTTTGTGATTGCGGTCAAAGTTGGATCAAACCGTCAGTCAATGTTCACAATGCATCAGCAGCATCAGTTATTGACAGAAATTGTTTCTGTTCACAACACATCAGCAGCATCAGTTATTGACAGAAATTGTTTCTGTTCACAACACATCAGCAGCATCAGTTATTGACAGAAATTGTTTCTGTGCCTCTCGCTCTCTAAAGAGAGCGAGAGGCATCTAACAGTGTATGGAAAAAGACAGTGTGGCACTTTCCATTTCAACAGTGTGTTGTTGACATCACAAACTAGCATGGTAATGAAATCATATGGACTATGAACTACAGCTTTCCCTCCCACGCAACCACACTCCCTATGTATCACTGCAGTCAGTCTTGTTCAAACACCATTAGGTCCCTTAGATCCTAATCTCAGGGGCAATGGGTATGAGATGATCATCTAATTCTAATGCTTGGCCACTGTCATATTTGTAAGCTGGTATTTAGAAGCACTGACTGACCAGTAATGCAAGAGGCCTCTGAGTTGGGCTGGTGATAGTGCAGGCTCAAATTCACAGTCTCTCTCAGCAGTGGTCCGTGCCAAGCACAGCCAGGCAGGCAGACTTTAGCCTCTCTCAGCCAGGCACAGACAACGTGAGGCAGAGGCTGCTGTGTTTTGAAGAATTGTTTGCGAAGGTGGTGATGTGTGACAGCTTAGAGATTGACCTCATGAACTCCCTGTACAGTTGATCCGGTCTCTGGTTTGCCTAAGAAAGAGATTCATTTAGGACCTGACTGGGTGGGTCAGATGACTCATGTTTCTATGATCGGCCTGCATGACTATAAAGAGAGCAAATGGAGCCTTGTGCTTAGTGCCCAAATATGACACACTGCACAACTTTCACAGGGAACGGATGAAACATTTTTAAACTGGATCAAGGCAACTATTAAGTCTTCTAAGAAAAGCTGATTTGCCTGGTGTTGCATTTCTGCATATGAAAGCAAGAAATGATTCAAGTGGACCAGAACTCTCAAAGAAAAAAAATACTTGCAGCCTGGCTGCTTCATTTATGCCAAACAAGAAAAAAATGGGGACAAATAAAAGTGGTAAATTTCTTTGGCCAATTTTCTGCAGGCTGAAAATTGGCATTCCATTAGGCTACATGTTGTCACCCACATGGTTCTAAAAAAAAAAAAAAAAGCAAAGGAATGGAAACCCTGCAGTTGAACAAAATGGAATAATCCCAGGGCAAGTCATTACAGGCCAGGCAGCTTCACTCCTCTGCCCTTGTTTTCCCGCCCCAAACCAAAGCACTACAAGTCAAGTCAATCTCTCTGAGGTCCAAGCCAGCTGTCTCCACTTGCTTGCACCAAGACACGATGTGACTAGCCGAACCTAAATATCCTCAGATCAGTATATGCCTCAGAGGCACATTTACTGAGCTCACTTAGGCTGATGTTCAGTGCTTCTTTGACCCCCACATTTCCAATCAACATGACAACATACCTCCTCGGTAATCACAGATTTAGCACATCTTCCTGTTTCTGCCTGACTGTAACAATGGGTGTTTTTTTTACTTTCACAGTTTGATAATACATGATAATATGTGAAATTTCATTATTATACATTATATTAGACATGATCTCTCATGAATGTTAAGTGAATTCTACACTCAAATTGCTATCAAGTGGCTATCAATGCCAAGACCATAAACAACCAACTATTATTTCCAAGCTGCTGCATGATAGCACTGCATAAAACTTTTGTTTGACACTCAATTATGTACCGATCTGTTACACCTCAGATGAGATTCATTCTAGTGTGACCCCACAAACACAGGCTGTATTTGCAAGTATAAAACAACCAACAAACACACACAGGGTATACTGTGATGGAGAATGAACTTACCTCCCGGGCAATGCTACTCAAGGCCTCATCTTCTGCTGAGAACCGGTCTTTAAGAGGGGCACGTTTCCTACCAGAACCTGGTGTCCCCATGTTGCCTGTGCAACTGCAGCACCGCCAAGGATGTTTAAGGCCAAAATATAATCAGGAGAGTAGGCAAATACCTATAAACAAAAAAACAAGGGTTTCTGAGTGACAGTTCCTCCTCCTAAACAAAACTCAACACGGAACTAATGAAACTCCAATAGGCTATAAATGTAATCAAATAGAAACTAGTTTAAAGTGTGCTGCAAATAATGTGCAGTGATAATGGTACATACACAACAGTAAAACAAGGATGTTAATGCTATCACTCTTAAATTTAAGATGGCCATGCATGCATGTCTACAATTTCAACGGCTGTTTGTTCTGCAGGGTTTCATTCTCTCTCATGCCACTAACAAAACACACTCCCTATATCTCTCACTTCCATTCCTGCAACAACAGACTGCCACAGTCACTCATGTCTGGCTACTACAAGGGCTTTGGATAAACACAAGTGGTTGACATGAACCAGCTGTTAAATGAGACATGCAAGGCAAAAGCAGCCTAATAAATATACAAGTATTTAAATTACTATTAAAGAACAGCTATTAAGCTATATCTCAGTTACAATTAAAGCTAATTTTATTTGAATTCTTGGAAGTTCACTAACAGACCTAGCGTATACAGTTGGGATAATAATATTGGTCAGTCCAGCAGCGGTAGGTGCATTTAATGGACTGCTAAGTAATGTGACAGTAAAGTTGATTTGATGGCTGGCCTGTTAAAGAGAACAATTATTTGACAAAAAGAGAGCATTGCAGTTTACTGTAGCTCACGGACACTGATAGGGTAAGAAAACGCCCAGATAAGGACCCAGGCTGAGTCACTAGGGTCCAGGGCAAGACAGGTATTTGATGAGTTATCCTGACTGTAGCTAGATGATTCAAACCTGATTCTCAATTTACCAGAACGACCAGCTCATAAACATGTTAGCTAGCTGGGCTGATTAATGGGTTACTAAGTTCTTCAAATCAGTTAGTAGCTGGTTAATTAACTTACTTCAACTACTGGAACATTAATTTGGATATTCCATCTTACGTTTTCCATTCACTAACAATACACAATTTGTTCAGTAAGTGTCTCTATAATGAGGCGATCAGGTTTGTGGGATGTAACGCTATATCACACCACTGAAATACTCAGTTAGCGTTAGCCGACACACGTTTACTATAACTATCGTTAGCCAGCTCACTGGTTAGCTAGCTAACTAGCACCTCGGTACCTCCCGATTTTCCCACTGAAAAGTTACACTGCCTGGCGAGAGGGTTTCTTACTCTGCCTCCGCTGGACCTAAAGCATAGGGGGGAAATAAGAAATGTCCAAACATGTCCTTTCCATTGCAATGACCCCCAACACGGCAGACTGGGACGCGAGGCTAGCTGACTAATTTAGCTGGCTAGCTTGGTTAGCCAGCGGGGCTAACCTCGACTTCTGAGAGACAGGGCAAACTGGCACTGATCCTCAAGTCATATTTCCCTCCCAAAAAATATACCCATGCCGAACCTTCAAAGCAGCCTCGATGCTTCCAAAGTGTAGTCCGTTTAGTCCTGGTAGTTTATCAGAGAGCCATTCGGCTTCTCTTCAAAGATTGAGTGTTTTTGTCCACACTGACAGCTGTCATCAGTTCGCCTTTCCACCGCTCTCCACTGCCCTCCTTACCCAGTTTCCACAGACTGGTGAGCGAAAATTCCCGGATGTTGGGAGAAATTAGGGTGTGATGTTGCCTTCAAGTGCTGTCAGAAATATCTTAGTAACGACTTTAGTGCACAAAACATGAAGGGAGAAGTGGGAATTTTCTATGATATTGGTGTTGCAGAGATCTGATTTTTAGGGGGTGATAAGCATGAAATTTCAGCAACTCTCTCTCTCTCTCTCTCTCTCTCTCTCTCTCTCAACGTTTCTATTCTCATTGTTTGTTATGCATTTTATTATGCGTTATGTTATGCGTTTAAAATGTGCAAAATAAATATGTATAAAATAATTAGCGTCAGCGCGTACATGCTTGATGTACATTTATCAACAGTAAAGTCTCTTCATCTAACCACATTTAAATTTACATTTAAACTCATGTACTTTTGGAGCAACCAAAAACTACTTTCTTACACTGCCCATTTAATTATTTTCCTTATGGAAAGTCACTGAATAATGATAAGTAGTACTAAAGACTTGTACACCCAGATTTAGGAGCGTACGATTCTCTAACAGCACGTGGAGGCAGCATACTACTGCCAGAGGCTACACTGAATGTGGCAAATGAGTCAGTCAAGAACTAATGTTTCTATTTTAGTTTGACAAAGATTTTATTGTAGCATGTAACATGGAAAAAGAACACCAAGCATGCGTAAAGATAAAGGCATGCAAGAATATACATTGTCCACACGAGGGCGGTAGCAGATAATAATTCTTGTCCCCAACGGCAGTGTGAAATAGCACCTAATGGAAACTGATATGACTGGATGCTTATGCTTAATTCGAGCCAGCTGGTGAAATAAAGGATAATTAAGGCACGGTTTTCCCATCCAAGTCCACCTTTCACGGATATGCAGAAAATATATTAGTATCCTTATCAAAACAGAGACCCAAGACCTTCTCCACTGTGATCTACTGCCTGGATTGACTGTCATGAAACTGGTGATGCTGACTGCAAAACAATTTTTCCCTTTTCAAAATGCAATCTATTGCCTATAGTATTGTAGTATACATCAGATGTAGCTGACACAACATTTTCTATACAGTTGATATTTTAAGCATTGAGCCAACACTTATTCAGAGCAACTTTCAGTGAGTTCAGCAGTAGAATGAATTTAAATTCCTCAGTTGCTAACACTATTAATAGCAACAGCATGCAGCGTATGCCACAGCACCCAGACACCTGTACACAACAGATGATGTGTGTCTTTTAGGATGATCATGCCCTTCTCCACCCCCTCCCTTTCTATATTTTGTTTTTAGATGATGGAGCACCTGCAAAAGGGATTTTCATTCAGAGGACCTGCATGGGAATCCCC
>OMKZ01014757.1:17264-36119 GCA_900302535.1 Neoniphon sammara
GCGTTTAATCACACACACACACACACACACACACACACACACACACACACACACACACACACTATTGCAGTATTATTCTTCCTCATTACAGGAAGTTAATGACTGTTTTGTCTCTGATCACCCCTCTGTGTGCTACCGTGCAGACAGGGTTTACCGAGGTCTTAACACTGAGACACCGTCAGCCATTCAGTCTCCACACTACCACTCCTAGTAAACTTTCCATGTAGTCATCATTTCAAACATTAATTAACTGTCTTACAGTCATAATAATAAAGGATCACAGCTATGTCTAGATGACAGATGCATAACGATGGATTCTGTTACACAGATCATACAGTAATAATGATAATTACAACTCTTTGGCATCTGCCTCAGTAAAATTACAATGTTGCCAGTTAGAGCAGACAGTTCTCATACAATGATGCTAAAAAACAAAGAGGGAAAATGCAAAAATAATAGTCGCATATTTCAAATACATTACATTATATTGCGTGTGGGGAAACAGTCTGTCTAGGCCTGCAGCCATGTGTTTTGTTCTAGTATAAGACAGAAGAAAATGAACAACCACATGATTTGGACCTTGGCTGAAAACTGCCTTAGACAGGGTCTATTTGGAGGAAACAAAACACGTGTGCACATCATCAGGCGCACCAGAGGTGGAAGTTGTGGAGAAAACAAAAGGCCTGAAGGCAGCCAGACAGTGCTTTAGTGTGTTTGTCTAGCTTTATGGCCCCTTTAACCCATAAACACTTAAACACTCCGCTTGTTTTTCTGGGATGGACAGGCGTGTACTCAGCTGCACCAAATCTGAAAATGCCACTCTGTCTTTCTCTATAGTATCTTTTTTTTTGTCTTCAGTAGCAGTCCTTATCTGTCACCCACACCTTGTGTTATATTCATATTTGGTAGAGTATAGATTTTCTGCGTGTGCATGAGTGTGGGTTTTGCACTACCAGACAGTGATCAGTGGCTGGAAGAGTCTCCCACTGCGCTAGCAGCACTGGTTGAGTTGTTAACTGGTCTGTTTTTAACCCGTCCTGACTCTCCTCAGACAAGGAGTACAAACCATGGAGCCCCAACATGTAATTACTCCCTGGGGTGCAGTGCTGCCCCCTCTCCCCATCTCCTCTGGAGCCCTTTGAAGATGCCCCATAGGGAGCTGGTTGTAATCAGGACACATGACTCATTGATTACGCCTTTGCGGTCTTCCAGGAACATAGCAGAGGGAGTGGACGCAGCAGGGGGAGGGTTAGTGTCCTCAGACTGCAGGGACAGACTGGAGGTGGAGATGCAGGATGGTCAGCACAGAAATCAGATGCAATAAACAACCGGATGTGCGTTGTGGAGGGTGGTTTGCTTAGTCAATTTGTTAGAGTGTCCAGATCAGCAACTGTGTGCCATGGAGGCCCAAGAGTCTGCAGGTTTTCATTACAGCAGATTAACACACCACCATCGACCAAAATGGGGTAACTAGTAAGTGAAACCATGCAATGTTTGTTTGGAATGAAAACCTGCACAGTCTTGCCCCTCTGTAGCACGTGATTGCCCATTCCTGAAACTTGTAAACAGTTGCATCATCCTTATTTATTCTCCCTTCGCTTAAGCATATCTCTCATTTCCCTATACTGTTTTCATGTCTCAAAAATATAAGGTTTGAGTATCTGCAAATTTTCAACAGCAAAAGGTGCCAAAGGTTTTGCAGAGTTTGTGTGTTATTGCATAACATCAATAATGCATTTATCTGTGTATTGTACAAGTAAAATAATAGGAATACACTGCGCAAAGTTGGGCATGTATTGATTTATTTTTTAGATTAGCCTTTATTGTCTCTTGAGAGAAATTTGTCTTGGGCATGTGAGAGAGCACAATTAACATACAACAGCACACAACACAAAATAGATAGCAGGCTTTACATGTACCAGCACATAACACTACATATCTATAAACACTCAAAAAGTACAATGTTGCACATTCCCCCAAACTACCGACCTAAGCGCATATTTCATGTACTACAAAGTGCTTCATGTAGCATTGGGAAACACATCTTGGGTAAACAGAGCGAACAGAGCACAGGGACCATAAAAGGATCATAAAGGATGTCCTTTGATGTCTTGGGTCTTGCACAGTGGACACCTGTGGGCTTGAACCCAGTGACTGGCTATCTTACATGAACACAGTGAGCAGAGGTCAGGTAATTGGGTCGCTGCTTGTTAATCAAGTTAAGTGAAACCTAAGGCAAAGCCAAAGGCAATAAGAATGTGCCTGACTTGCATTGTATATGAAGTCCAAACATAAAATGTGAACTCTCATAATGTTTTGAGTTCCACAAACATTTTAAAATTTAACCAGTTTTTGTTCATTTGAGATTCAGCCTCTGTAATTTTGCCTCTCAAGAGACATGAGAACTCTTTTGCAGCCGCCTCAGCGCATGCAAATAGAAAACTGTATTTTTTCAGTCAGCCGTTATGAATGACATGTCCAATAGTTTCCGTTTGGATTGAACTGTGCTTTCACTGGCAGCCAAGCGTTCTGGATGGCTTGGTTTTCTCACACAGGTCTATAGCTGATGTTGCCTGCGTTCCCTGAGAGAGGGGAAGGGAAGGGGTGTGTCGTTCAGGCCTGTTCAGATGGCAGAACAGGAATCAGGGGAGCGTGGAGCCACAGACGAGGTATATACACAGACAGCCAAGTCATTGTCGACGGCCATAGTGGGACAATGGCAGTCCTGGAGGAGCAGGAATAGCCTGCAGCAGACAAAGTTCAAAAGCCAATGGAGGAATGCTGTCCACTCACCAGAGGCTTGTAGAGAGGGTCGTTCATCACATTGTGTCTTTATCTTGTCAGAGATGAAGATCTTTTGAATCATAGATGATACGTTAACATATTTCCTCCACTTGTTTGTCTTCATTCATACTGTGATCTCTTTCTGATAACACTTGAAGCTGTCTAAATCCAAGCTTGTGTGTAAAAAGCAAAGCATAAATAAGCCAGTTGTCATACAGACAGTGGTTGTGTGTTTGGATTGTCTGGGTGTGTGCCTCTGTGTGTGTTTCTTTGCAGGTTTTTGATTGTTATTTTGTGAGGTGGCAACTATTTAGAGGTCTATAATTCTTTATTTGCCAACCTTTAGCATCCTCTTGTCTCCCACAAGCTCTCTTACAGCTACACCCTATATAAATAGAAATAGAAAGAGAATGGATAGTCTAATCAGGGTCTTCTCTGGGGGGGAAGGTGAACTTGTTTGCCAGCTGACATTTGGTGAATGGGTGTTAGATGAAAAAGCCCCTCACACCATGAGGCAGAGGCCTCACACCAACAGTCACCACCTCGTTTCAGCCACGTTGTGTTTGTGTGTAAAGAAATGGCAACTTTTTTTGTTGCTGTCTACCCAGAGGACCACACTGCGTCGAAGCTGCGTGTGAAGTGTGTGCAATGGAAATGTAAAAAAAAAAAAAAAAAAAGAATTTTACATTTTTTCAGTGTTATTTTACAGCATAATGGATGCAGTTACATCTTGATAACCTGTATTTATGACCACGACCGCAAGTTTGACACTGATTACCCCTGCCTTATCATTAGAATAGCACAAGTTAATTACATTACTTATCCTGTAATTACTTTAGAGAAACAACAAGATCACTGTAATTGTGTAATTGTGCAATATTGATAAGTGCAAGCCGGGTGGCATTAGCATTAAATATGAATAAAAACTGTTGTAGTTGTACTAAATGTCATAAAATTCCCATGCCCTCAATCTATTGAATTCGAGTCAAAGATGGAGAGGAATTTAGTGAGGTACAAGCTATCTATAAGTACTGTCTCAATTTAAAGAAAATTAAAAAAAATTTGGGATGAGCTTAAAAAATCTGTTTCAGTTTTTTGGTTGAACAACATTGAAACAAGGTGTGGTAAGATGTCGTTTCATTCCTGTCTTTTTTTTTTTTTTTTAATGTTGACGGCAATAAAATATTCACAATTTGTCATACAGGCATTTTTTTTCTTTTAATAACTTGTCAAGAATTCAAACGGCTTGGTGGAGCTGTGATTGAGGCTGAGAGAGTTTAAGTTCAGACCCCAGTTAGAGTTCCCCTTTATAAAGATTAAATATTTCAGAGGAAAAAAGTTTTAAAAGTTAGCATTGTGTACCGCTGATAAATCTTTCTAAGTCTGTGTTGATCCTTCAAAACACTTATGTTGAGTGCCTTAGTGAATGGTTCAGTGCATTCGCTGCTCTCTGTAAACACAGGTAATAAAGTTGGAGGAGCTCAGCCTCAGCTCAGCTAACAGAACGGCTGGTTTTCAGGCCACTTTTAACAGGGAAGTAGTTTGGATGTTAGTGCAGATAAGGAGTACAACATGATGGGAAACAAGCCAAGGGACAGTGGTGAAGTAATGGGTCTGAACTGAAGCCCCTCATTAGACAGCAGACTCACCCAGGGATGAAGTATGGCGCTCTGTGGGGGGGCTGCAATGTCAGATTGGCTACGAGGAAACGGGAGAGCGAGAGGAATGTGAAGTGAAGTACAAGTCAGCTGACTGCTCTTTGAACTGCCTTTCTCTCTCTCTGCCTCTCTTCCTCTTCAGTAAACACACTTATTCCCTTCCTTTAGCTTTTCTTCATCTCAATTGTGCTGTCATAAAATATCTTTTTGACATTGTGTGATAGTCATGTACAGTATATAATTCCTACTTTAAAATAGATGTTATAAATACATATTAAAGGAAAGCACCTGCATTGTGATTTTTTTTAATCCATTAACCTTCTTTGGCTGGAAAATAACTTTGAATTTGCAACTAATGCCTTCATTCATTCATCCATTCAGTCATTTATTTTCCATATCTACTTATTCCTAATTAGAGTTGCAGGGGGCTGGAGCCTATCCCAGCATGCAATGGGCAGAAGGCAGGGAAACACCCGGGGTGGGTCACCAGTCCATCACAAGTCTTTAATAGTTTTAATTGAACTAAAATCAACTTACCTTTGACTTTTTACTGCCTCCAAATTCCACATAAAACAAACTTCAAATATGTGCATTTTCACTTGTATGTTATCTTTCAGTTTGATAATGCCCTCACTTTTGCACTAAATAAGCCTACTTGGAAATTGCTCTTGAAAATGAAAATCTGACATGGCCCAAAATTGCTCAAAAATGCTGATACCAGGTCAGTGTTACTATTTTATTTACAAGAAGCTGAAAAAAAAGTACACCAGTCTGGACAGAGAGGCACTTCAGCCCTTTACGTCAACCTTTTGACCCTCTGACAAACAGCCAGAGCGATTCAAGTGTTGGAGTAAAGCGTTTAAATAACAATCACTAGTTTGAGTGTGGATTCATGTCCATTGTTCAGTCTTACCATTTTTACATACAGTAGGTGAAACATGCCAGTAGAGGCTGTATCCAAGCTGGCATTAAATATTGGCAACCTTGATCCATCAGTCTGCAAACCACTTTCACATTTTTACTGTAGTGGAATAGAAGTGCCATGCAAACTGAGCACTCTTGATGAGAGTGTAGATGCTTTGTTGAACTGCATTGCCGTAAATCAAGTAAAAACGACTTGACATTAAAACACTGACAAATGAAGTGTCTGAAAAGACAAACAGCAAGCAGCTACCAAACATTAAAGGGCAAATCTTTAAACCGCTCGTCTGGTCCTTTAAAGGTCAGGCACTAAAAATGGCAAATGGTCTCTTTTTGTCGTTATTACTCTTGCACAGTCAATTAGAATAATCAGAAATGAAAATGCTTAGTCTGATAGGTATGAACTTGGGCATTTCTTCTCCAGTAATTGCAAACAGTCCCAGCATGTCTATTAACAACTGTGTCAAGGAGCAATAGCACCAATAAAGATCCTTTCAACGACAGGGGAGCAGGCCAGGCCTTTCATTATGCTAAACGCCAGCACGCATCGCTGCATAATTGAGCTGATGTTTACAATAGCTGATTGATGACAATTATTCCCCTGCCACCACTCCAGCAACCTCAATGGTGCATTAAGGATTTACAGTAGCCCATTGCACATGTGGAGGGACAGTGTTTGGGCAACTGGTCTCACACCTGGAAAATCCACTTACACTACAAACACTGATTGAAGTTGGCTATATTAGCTGATGTCAGGCTAAGAGAGACCAGATTACTGTCCTCTGGCCCTTACTTAGATCCTTCTATAAATACAGCCTGGTTTTCTGGTTGACAAATCCACTTAGGGCCCTGGGAGATGTCCTCACTCCTGTGTAAGAATGTCACATTCTGTGCCAAATGTTGAGTCCTGACTAGTGATGTGATGATGGCTAAGCGAGGAGAGGACTTCTGCCTTTAGCGTTCCAGCTAGTAAGGCGAAAAAGTGACATAACAGCTCACTCCTTGCACGCTATTGTCATCTCTGGTTAGACTTGAGGTTGGGTTAGCTTCTCTGCCTCGCTCTGCCATGGAGGATTCAAGGCAGACTTACCTCACTGCTGCCATTGTGTAGACTAGCATCCTGTCCCTCAATGCGAGATTGCCCAAGACGTTTGGTAAACACAGGACGTACAAAGCCCTTAACTACATCCCTACTGTGTTTGGAGGACTGCCATGACAACACACAGTGGATCTCCCAGAGAGTTGGGGTGTTTGTTAGTTGGATACACACTGAGATATGCCCAAGCAGTGCCCTTCTGTGTGAGGGCGTGCAGCTTTGGCTTATGCGCTGCCTGTCACACCACCAAAATAAGGGGCCTTTCACTGCAGGGACACAGAATCTGTCTGAGGTTGGAATTTGCTTTCGGTTTTCACAGCATGCCTAATTCTAAAGGAATGTCGGGATAAAAATCTCGAATAAATGTAAACACTCTAATCTGCCCCATGGATCTTTACGCTGCAGGCACAAGATAAGGCCCTGATGAACTGCCCTGTGAGTTTTAACGCAGCGTACCTGCTTTGGGCCTTTGCGTTGCGTGGCTGAGGATCTCCAGACAGCTTTAGATTAGCCCCTCTGCTCTCAAACAACTGTCAAGGCTAATCTGCTCTGCAAGCGCAGATCATCTGGACGCCAAATCCACCCAGAGTCAGGATCAAAGCTTTTCTCTCACTCTCTTTCCCTCCCAAACTCTCTCTCTGCCTCATCCTTCTCTTTTTTATGTCCCTTCTTCCTTTGGCTCTAATGCCCTCAACAACCAGAGAAGTTGAAATCCCTTTTAGTACATCCGTCCTGCTGAGGATGTCCCCGCTGTGATCGATACCAGTGGGAGGATGTGCTGGTGGGGAATGTAGTGAAAAGGAAGAGTATTGATCCAACCAGAGCACACCCAGCCCCGATCAATAGGATGGATTGGCTTGAGTCAGGTACCAGTGAGTGCTGGTGTTAAATTGAACCCAACGAGAGGCGACGGCTGCTGGAGTGCAGCCTGACAGGAGCCTCCAAGACCGATCTGTCATCTTTTTCTTATTTATTTAGAGATTATGTCATTTGCAAAGTGGCGCCACGATTTAGAGTCACTCCATAATCCCAAATGGGGCCATATTGTGCAGAGATCCCACGGCAAATGTTATAATTGCTGTTTTGAGGATCTGACTACCTTGCAAAACAAGAACTGCAACGTGTTACTAACCCTATATTGTTTAAACATTAGCGTTTACTTGCCTTTAGACCTGAAACAGTGCTGCTATCAGGCTCAGTTGTGTGTTAATATGTTTTTCAGTTAAATGCTGGTCAATGACATACTCTAGACATGCATTTATGGCCCTTTAACACTCTTCTGTACTTCTGCTATCAATATCATATAAGGTATGTACTTTCCCATATTTGGTTGGTACTGATAGAGTATCACCGCCAGCCGAGTATATGGATAACTGAAGGTAGATAGGATTTCAGGAGATGCTTTGATGTTAAAACCTGACCTCATCCAGATACGTGCCAAAACACACTAATACCCTAAATTCTCAAAGGTAAACATGTATTGCTAAATTTGACCCTCATGTGTTTTTATTTTAATGCAAGAAATACTGCAGGAAAAAAAAAGATAAAGGGTCTCAGTTGCAGCCCCTCTCCTGAGACTCCCTAAATCCTCGGTCCTCCATGTGCAAATCCCTCAACAAACCCTATGAGTGTCACTCTGGCTTGTCCTGTTCAAAGGAGCTCCAGGGTCAAACCTGACAGGTCAACCTCCCTCAAAGTGACAGAGTTTACCCCCAAACTACCTCCTACCCTTCTCCCTAAAACACATGGGGCCCCAGATAGACTGTCATCCTTTCTTACACTCCAGGTCTATAGTGATTTACTGCCTCAATATACACCCCATATAAACACATCATCCACATGTCATCGTGCAGGCCTCTGGGGGGACTTTCACCAGGGCTGTGGTCCAGATTGTGAAGATTTATCCGCTCCTCTGCAGCTGTTAACGTAATTGAACGAAAGTCATGGCCAGCCCTTGATAGGATTTCTTTGGAAATCCCTTCATCTTTGCCACCGTGACATAAATCAGAATAATAATGTTGGTTTATCTTTAAGCCCATTCACTGTCAGGTGTTATGTTTATCTTAAGAGCCATAAAGGGAAGTGCAGTTTCCACCCATTTAGCATATTTATGCCAGGAAGCTGTGGCGCTAACGGCTATAAGCAGATAAAGGCAGCTTTGCCATATGTTGCCATTAGGTATCACTGTGAAATCCCACTATCCATCCATTCAAATTCAGGATAATTAGAGAAACAATGGCATTTTGCATTGCTCTCTATCCATAAATCCTTTCAGAATAGCCCTATTTCTTACCTCTGCTCACAAAAAGATCCATTTCTTTTAAATCGCCAGTAAGCCTTCCCCTTCAACTTTCCCTAATGCCCCAGGACAAAAGGTTGGGGACGGCCCTCCCCCGTCAGTTTCTTTGTGTCAGATTTCAAAGACCCATTCATCAGGATTACATGTTATATGTCAACACACTACAAATGACAATACCATGCATCATTTCAAACTTTTGCCCTCTGTAGTCACCCAAAACTTCTTCTGAAAGGCATCAAGTTTCACAAGTCACACACCTTTAAATGTAAGCTATTCATGATGATGAATGTGTTTTCATGCATCCCGATATTTCAGGTTTTTTTGTGATATTTCTGTTTTTTGAGTCGACTCATGCTCTTATCCTAACTATGACAAACCAGCAAGGTACCTGCAATATTCTGATACTGGTTAGCGTGACTGTGACAGCTGTCTGAGTCTGTCTCTCCTCATCGTGTTTCCTATAGGTGGAGAGACCTGATACTGCATGCAGGATCAATCTGTTCCCTGCACGACCCCTGACCCCTGTGCTGAGAGAGGGGCCGGCCTGTCCAAATCAGTCTAGCGACAAGACCTCAGTGTGCCCCGCAGTGTGCCAGAGGAGCCGGCTGAAATTACGTTGTCTGCTCCACAGTTTTGTGTTTGTTTGCTTTTTGCCCTGAGCCATGCAAAAAAAAAAAAAAAAAAACCACAGAAAATGAACCTAAAGGAAAACAAGAGAGACAAAGGGAGAAAAGGGATATACCGTACTATAATTCTGACCCAGGGTGTGTTGGGGAAAGCATCTTATTATCTTCCACAATCTCTCACTGTTGGATCCCTTCCATGCGAGCTGGGACCTGTCGCAGATGGGGAGGGCAAGCAAACCACTAACCACTAACTATACCTGGGAGACAAAGACAAACAAACAGTCAGTTACTGACCCCAAGGAAATGTTGTAGTTTCCCCCATAACAAGCAATGTTTCCCCCAGCAGAATAAAATTTAATTGGATAGTCTCCCATGCTGTGGAAAGAAAAAGTCATGTATATCCCCCCACCCTCCCAGTTTAATTTGGATGATTGTTTCCACACTGATTATTTTTATCCAACAGTAGATCATATTATTAAGGGAGAAAGTAGATAAATAAATAATAAAATATCTGCTTTTTACAGCAAAAATATTCCAGATTTGGAGATAAAGAAGGAGGAAGAAAGGGCCATAAAAACATAAACTCACCAACCAGTTTCTTACCCATAAATGACCAGAATATCGATTCTTTTCAGACTTGCCAGCTGAGCTTTTCCCTAACTGGAGCACTGGAAAAGAGGCAAGCGGGAGTCTTTGCCCAAAGTCTAAAATATTTTATAGGTGTCAGACCAGAGTCCATTAGGCTCGGAGTTGAGGAAGCCGCAGCTTTCAAGTGGTCATTGTGAACCTACTCCCAATGGGTTTATGGCATCTTGTAGAAGGAGAGCAGTCACACGTGAAGGGCAGCCAAACAGTGTGGAGGTGTCATGGAGAGATAACCAGAAAACAAAGACAAATAACCCTCATAGCTCTGTCAGGGCGCCGGTGTAGAAATGTAAAATATTTCTGCTAATGTGCATGAATGAAGTTTAGTTTAATATATAGTTTAATATTCAACAATCTGAGACAAAAATCCAGAAACCTTGACTTTTTGCTGAATGAGGGGCTTGTTAGTGGCCATATGGGAGCAACAAGGAGGGTGCTGGAGAGGGAGGGAGGTACCTGTTGGGGTCCCATGTCCTCCTGTCACTCTGATCTTATCAGGGGGCCCGACCAAGAGGAGGACCAGCTGTCACTCTCACTGCTCTTTTGATGTCCCTCTTCAGAGCTCAAGCACACCACTTCAGAGGAGTTAGGGTTTGTTTTTGTTCAGAGTCGGTGGTTTAGTTGTTGGGCCGGTGAACAAACCTCTCAGCAGTATATAGAGAAAGATACTTAGAGCTATCCAAGGATATCTGGGGCTGGGGCAGCTCAATTTAGATGTTTAGAGCCTGCAGCCTGACAAAGGAGTGGTAACCCTCTGGGATGAAACAGGACATCCTGCCAATAAAACAACCAGGACGTCCTCGCAGACACACTGGGACTGATAAAGATGGGAGTGTCATGCAGTATCATGTAAAACATTCACTTCTGCACAAATGCTTAAATGCACTTGCACCATTCCCCCATGCAAGCTCATGTCTCCCTTTAATTGAGTCCTGAAAATAGAGCGCTCTCTGTAGAATCCAACTAAGCTACTGGGAGATTCTGGAGTAATTATTTTTGCTTACCCAAGCACCAAAGCTTGTTTTAAGAAGATGCATCATCAAGGGTGTTTAAGGCACAAATACTACCAACATGTTTCAACCAAATTTGAGTAAATAAATACATTTAGAGGATTACTGCGCTCACTTACTGTGTAATCTTGTGGCAGTGCTGATTTGTGTTTTGAGACCATGTCTTCTTATTTCTGCTCTCCCAGACTCTCCCCTGCTTACTGTACAAGCTTTACTGCTCTTCACTGACAGTGTCTACTCTGCAAAAAAAAATCACCATCTGAACAAGTCATTTGAGCTCATATTCAGCCTTTCAAATCTTGTTTTTCTTGAAGCAAGTGCAAAAAATAGGCCTTGTGCCTTGTTTCAACATATTTATTCTTGTTGCCAGAAAAAAATCCTTGGACAAGTGAAAATGCATTGGAAAAAAGTGGGATTATCTCATCCTGCTGGCAGATTTTTCACTGCTTTTAAGAAAAACAAGATTTGTAAGGTTGAATATATATGACTTGTTATGAAGAATGCAATTTTTTTGCGATGTATGTATCCTGCAGCGCTCTCATCCGTACTGCAGATTATTAAGACATTCACACACATTAAGACTTGTTAATGCATAACAGCATTTACAAGCCATGTCTCACACATTGTTGCAATCTTTAAAGTTACAAGATCATACCCTGTACTTTCTAATGGCTGAATAAAAGAGCGTTTTTAAAAAATTCTAATTAATTGAAATCAACTCCTAATGGATTATCTTCATTTAGCATTAAAAAAAAGGTGTTTTATTTTTTGTGTTGAAGAGCTCAGGTACACCATGCTTTATTTAGCTGTACCCAAATATTGTTTTGTTTGCGTCAAAGAAAGACACTGATGTTGGCCTCCAAAACCTGCAACCCCACGGCTCCTTCAGATGCATGCAGCAGCCTTTTCTCTGAGTCTCACACAATTGCTTCACAGGGGCGAAGACCCTCACAATGCCCTCTGTTACTGTGAGTGCGTGCTCTACATACACTGCGAACTTTTGAACCACCTCTTGACCACAGCTTGAAGGGAGCTGAGACAATGGCTAGTAAACACACTGGAGTGAATGAAGGGATTAGGTATTAAATGACAGGATGTGCTTAAAGAGGAGCAGGTGGTGGTTGAGGAAAGGCCAGCGGAGCCTTACAGGAGTGGATCATGCTGCTCTGCCCGGCTTTCTCTCTATTTTCTTCGTCTTCATGCTCTGTCTCTACCACTCTCTATCTATCTTTCACACTTCTCTTCCATCCCTCATCTCTTCCTGCTCATTTTTCTCCCTTTATATCTCCTCATCTCTCCCCTCTCTATCTCCATTGTCCACTTCTACACAACCAGAGAAGCCTGCTCCTTAAACCCAGGCCTCAGACAATTGACATTCATGAGATTGGACATTCCTGTCCAGCCCCATTCATATGTACAGTAAGCAAAGGGACAAAAGCCACCTCACACACACTCCTATAGCGCCCATCCCCCCATGCAAGGGTAGCAGAGGAAGACGCAGCTCTAACATTGCTGGAGTCCACAGTGTATATTAGAGCTGTAAGTCTCTGGCTTAACAGAGACTTCAGTTTGATTCACAATTAATTATTTGCAATTTGATTTTAGAATGATTTTTTTGTTTTTGTTTTTTTATTTTAAGTTTATAAACCAGTGAATGATTTGATTTAGTGCCTTTAGCCAATTTTTTATATTAAGAAGCGTACTTACTGCACTAAACTATCATTTTTCATCTGAAAAGTGAATAAAAACAGAATTTCTTAAACATTATTTATTATTTCCAACAACATTGACAAAAAAAGTTGCAGATCACACTGCAAAAAATCTGTTGTTAAAATCTGCCAGTGGGATGAGATAACCCCACTTGTTTTCAATGCTAATCAACTTTTTTCAACTATTTTCTTGATATTAAAGGGCTGATCTGTCTTATTCTGCCCTGTTTCAACATGTTAGACTTATTCCAAGAAAAAATAATGAAACAAGTGATACTGCATTGGAAACAAGGGGGACTATCTCATCCCACTGGCTGAATTTTTAACTTTTTTTTTTTAAAGAAAAACAAGATTTTTAAGGCTGAATATGAAACTCTGTGACTCATTAGGATGGATATTTTTGCATTGCATTGTTTAAGAGCTGTGTTTAATTCAATTCAAAGCATTTCAGACCAATTTCAGGTTAAACTCAGAGCGATTCATCCTTTTAATTTTGTTACTGAGATCAGTACAGTTGAATTGGAAATGTAGGCATTGATGAAATAAATTTATCATTATACCCACAGTGTAAATCTAACATACTTGGCAATGTAGAACCTACAGTGAAAATATATGTCTAGTTGCTGACCTTTTCTCATCTGTTACTGTGTCAGTGCTGAAACTGGATCAAGTCCTTGACACAATTTCAAGCTGATGTTACATCCACCCAAATTATGACGTCAGCGTAACCTCTGATACAGCTATGATGATCCCATCTATTCAGAAAACTTTGAATCATCATGTTTATGGATTACAGCATCTCGTAAATCTGCCAGCAGTCAAATCTGTCTGTAACCGCATATGTTTTGATGAGCAGGTCTGATTCTGTGTGGATGTTGTGGCCCATGTCAGAGCTGGATAATCCTCCATGCTTCGCAGGACCCTGGGAAAGCATGATCTCCTCTGTGTTTCCAGGAGTGCATTGTGGGTAGGAGTGGAGAGCTCCTCTCATCGGGGTGGTAATGAGTTTCTGAGCTCCCACTTGTCAGCATGGTAAATCCATATCTTCTATCAGAGGCCCGGCACTCTCCCTCTAGTTTTCACATCAGGGAAGCAACACGCTCGGTCATTTTCTTGGCATAACTAGACCGATCAGCCACAAAATATTTAATGCTAAGAAACTGTAAGGTCGCTACAAGATAAACTAGACATCTTTGAAAGTCTTAGTGTCAGTATAGATAGGAACAAGAGTGAGTGTTATGCGCTGCAAAGAAGATGCAGAAATAACTACAATCCCTGAGGGCAGAAATGTGTTGAGACCAAGAGACTGGAGACAAACTGGGAAGGGCCGGTCCATGTTGGGTTTTGGGATTACCTCACGCAGACGTAAAAGGAGAACCCCACTCCCTCCCCCCCATCTGTGACCTAATCTGCGCCAAGTCGAACTTTAATTAGCACCTGTCTGTGGGGCACCCGTTATTGTTCTTGCTCCTCTTTCTCCCCCTCTCTTTCATTTGATTGTGATGTTTTTCTTGTTTTAAGGATGTCACGTTGTCACAGAATTGTTAAAACACGCTGCATGAAAGTTAGCCATCTTAACAGGTTGTTTAGTCTCATATTCAATCTTAAAATCCTGAAACAAGTGAAATAATCTGCAAGTTGAATGCAATATAATCCCATGTGTTTCCAGTGCTGATCAACTTGTTTCAAGAATTTCCTTGAATCATGTGTCACTTTTATTTATTTTATCAACAATTATTTTACCAGGATAGGGCCACTGTGATTAAAAATCCAAAATAAGTCCAAAATGAGCAAACATACAAATTACACAATTCTAAGAATATACAAATATACATTATACATCATTAAAATGGATCCAGCTGAGGCAAAGCCAGCTGAAGGTTTTCCTTCTCAGTCTTTCAATAAGGACTTAAAAACTCCAAGGGGAACCGATTTATAAAGCTTGCATTTTGTTTCAAGCATTGGGAGCAGCATGTTTAATAAAAGCCTTTTTTAGCACATTTTATACAAGCAGCAGAGGAGCAGAAAGCATAAGCACAAACAAAAAGGCATAAAGGTATGATGGTTTCTAAAATTGCTTCATAAATAAAAGACAACCAGTGACTCTGTTTATGTATGCTCAGAGCAGGCCAGCCAGCCCTAGCATATAAAGTGCAATGATGAGTAAGTGCTTTGTAATTTGCAATAGATCTCAAGAGATGATGGCAAATTGTATTTAATGCATGTAGGCACTGCTGATGCATTCATGTACAGCACATCCAAACAGTCAAGCACCAATTCACATTCATTTTCTTGATACTCGTGGACTGATCTGCCTTATTTCGCCTTGTTTCAACCATACTTACACTTGATCCCAGACAAATTCCTGAAACAAGTGAAGCTGCACTGGAAACAAGTGGGATTATCCCAACCCTTCTACAGATTTTTCTTCACTTGTTTTAAGAAAAATAAGATGTTAACACTGAAAATGAGACTAAATGTTAAGATGAAGATTTTTGCACTGCAGCAGAATAATGCTGGCTTTGATTTTACTGGTTAATTCTGGTATTACATGTATTTCAGGTAAGAATAGCTTTGATTATTTTCTGAATAAATATTTTATGTGATATAGTCAACAGGAGTTTTAATGTACAAATCCCGAGAAAGTTTGTGCAGTAGGTTTTCTATGAAGTCGAGGAAGTATTCCTTAATTAAATGAGGCATTAGCGTGTTAGCAGAGGGACAGCAGTGTCCAGTGGCATAATGTGTGATGTATAATAAGATCACTGTTCAAAGCAGCTCACTGACATGCACTCCCTGCATTACCTCTCAGTGTTTACCTCAGCAAAGTTCTCAGAGTAGTTAGCCATGACACACCCACCTATTTTTACCTCAGTGGACACTGACAGTCATGTCCTGCTGTGGGCTGATCTGGAGAGAGCGTGTGAAGAAAGCCAGTCATGATGTGACATCAGTAATCTGTTGATTTGAAAATCTTGTAGGATAAAACCCCAATGAGTGCATTAACTATTTTAGTGCATCATTATTACATTTCCAACAAGAATAGGAAAAAATTGCAAGAAAAGTGCACAGCAAAGTACAAAGGAACCAGCAGATTCTTAACCATTAGTTGAATTCATCACGTTATGGCCTTTGTTATGGTTAGAAAGCCTCAGTTTCGACCTTTAATCAGCAGGTGTGATGTCAGTCAGAGCTGTGTGATCTTGATTAGATGTGACCATTTGCCCATGTGTTTTTATGTTTATGATGTCAAAGCACTTGAACCACGATCAATGTAATGAGATCCTAAACGACATCTGTAAGCCCTCAGTATGCCACGACAGCCACCCATGGGGAGTATTTTATAAAGCGGCATGGAGGTAACCACCCCCACACTCCAAACTTTATACCCTGTAAAATATCATCTGACCAAATCCCCTTTGCAGGTGTGCTCTTGTACACCTGCTCCACTGGTCTCCGCTTCCAACATGACCCCGAAGGCCTTCAGTCCTGAGCCAGATTATCTTCAGCCAGGGTCCAGCATGCAATTACACTGTTATGCGTCTGTTAAAGTGCTTATTCTGAGAAATCTATGCAATGTATTTCGATTTTATACAGCAATCTGAGAAGAAAATGGCATGGGACTTGCATTTGACAGGTGGATTCAACTTCTTACTGACTTACGGACTCAAACAAAGGATTCCACTTTATTTTAACACCCCCTCCCCCATTAAGCATTTTCAAATGGTGTGTAAACAGTAAAAACTGCATTCTAGCACACTATAACATAATGATAAGCACATATAAGAATAATTTAATATTTGGTGAATTCACTATTTAAAACCCATTTATAATGTTAATGATATCTTTATATGTGCTTGCTACCACATCATATACTCTGTTTATATTCTATTTATAAGTGGTTCATTGGTGTTACCAAACAAAAAGTACAAATGGCAGACAAGTTGAACATGGGGAAACAAAAAAAAGAGACAAGCTACAGACAGCAGGGGCACACAAAGGCCTCTGACCTCTCCATTGTGGGGAAACGTGCCCCCAGAGATGAGCCAGCGCTACAGCTGGAAAGGTCAGCAAGCACCCAAGGTCAAGCCGACACGGTCCTATTTTACTGAACATCAAAGACAAGTCCAGCGCCTGTCATGCTCCTTCTGAGCCCGGCTGAAAACAACAGCACTAATCCCACTGAGCGCTCCCTGTCGCTCTTACAGGGAGGACAGAGGTCAGCCGCATCTACAGATCCTAATAAATTGACCCAATTGTTCCGACTGGTGCAACATGCCAAAATGCGATCTTTGATGTTCATAGGCATTTATCCCCTGTGGACTTGTGTGAAATGAGTAGAGAAAAGAATGCTATAATGAATTTACATACGCCCTTTGGAGGACACTTTTATCCGAAGAATTACAGGTTTTCCCTTTTTGAGACTGAATTGAACATCTCAAAAGAAAAGAAAGGAGCCTCTCTCAATGAAAGATTCATGAGTCTTAAAAAGAAATGGTCTCCACAGTGATGAGATCTGCAGGGAACGCAACTTCAAAGTAAAATTTGATGGCATGTTGAAAATGTTTGACCGCCCCATAAGCTTCTTAGGTGGGAACTTTAAGGTTATGGTGAGTGCCCGATGGGAGAAAATATTAGGCGAAAGTGTTATTACAAGTGACCAGGGGAGAGAGGGCTGATGTTTTGAAGGCTGGTGGCGTGACTACTTACCTTCTCTAGTGAACTTTTCCTCTCCCTGCCTTCAAAAGTGGAAGAATTTTAATGGAAAGATACCAGGGCAGATTTTGGAAATGAGATTACTGGTCAACTCTGTGCAGCTGCCCACTGTCTAATCTCCTCATGACAGCTCTGAAGTGAGGAGCCTCTTAACGTTTGTCATTCCTTCTAAATCCCATGTGCCTCCTGCCACATACACCAACTGTTTTAAAACCTCCGGTCTCCCCTCAGAAACCTGAGATTACTCTACCAGCCTCAATCTCTCTTAGGGGTGTATGCATGTTGTAAGACTTCAAACCAAGTGTGTGTACTTTGCTTAGGGTACACTTACAGTAAAATGTCTGAGAGCTTTTAACTACCAACCTATATTTAAGTCTGGGTTAATTGTTAAGGCCGTAACTCATTAAGTCAGCAGTTGTGCAGAATTAGGAATCAGATTGGGGCAATTTGAGCAATTCTCCCTTAATTGTTTGCCCTTAGTGTGAGTTTTTTTTAGAGCATAAGGTGGTAATTTAAAATGTGCCTCCACAGCACAACGCCATTTGAGTAAAGTCATGAGAAGAGAGAAGTCTGCAGATGAGATGTTTAGCATTGTTTGTATTTGTTTATGAGGAAAAGTTGTTTTTGGCCAGCACTGCTAGTACCACTGGTACAACAGCTAGCATTCAGCTCACAACAACTAATGGAGAGTAGGTGGTGATGTGAGTATTAGTTGTGTAACTATAGAAGCGAAAAAATGTATGTAAAAACTCAATGCAAGTAATCTCAATATATATTAAATAGCAGTTTATTGTAAGGTGAAAGATATGCATAGATAAAACCAATGTGCAAAAACAGAATTTAAAAAATTACAGAAAATAAAACAATTATATGTGATAAAGAAAGCCTAAAAAAAGAATGTTTTTCCCTCAATGCAGATATAATTATATGGAAGCAATTACACCCTTGAAATCTTCAACTGCAGCTACTTGTTTTGAGAAACTTTAATTACAACAACGTACATATTTACAAATTAAGTGTAGATATCAAATACAATTGCGTTACACATGCTTTTACACAATGCACAGTTTTGGTTTCAACCACAGCATATTGTTAATAATTTTCCAGCTATAACAAACACCAATGAGTGCACAAATCAAGTTTAAATGCAAATTTGTAGCATCTGTCTACAGCTTTTCATGGAGATCCATGAAACAAAGTTTGTTTGTGTACAAGATGTGAATAATGTTCTCAAAGAGCAGGTTCTTTAAAGAGCACTTCCCACGGTTCTCTGTGTTTTTTTCCAGCAGTTTTCGTTCTGCCCGGGGGAACTCCACTACACCAGGGTCATGACCTTCAGAGAGGCAGGTTGAAACCTGCGAATTTTCTTCTTCAGGGCTCGGGAAGCTTTG
>OMKZ01014759.1:8980-26576 GCA_900302535.1 Neoniphon sammara
TAGCGCTGTCCGCCTGGCTCTTCTGATCTTTCCCATTGGAAGTGTGGTGGGACGGGGAACAGGAGGAAGACTCGGGGGGAGACGTCGGGGCTGTGGAGGAGGAGGAGGAGGTGGGGACGGCAGCAGGAGAAAGAGGAGGTGAGGTCTTGGACAGTCCGTTCTTCTCAGAGGAGTGCGAGGAGAGAGACTCCTGACTGCCCATCGGAGTTGTGCTGGGGCTGCTGCTGAATGTGTCGCCTGGTGGGAGCAAGCAAAAAATAGAGAAGTGGCACACAGGTGAGACTGTGAACACAAATCTTACACTAAGCTCAGAGACTGTTGAACGGTTAAAACTGAAATTTGTAACCTTCTGCACACTGTCGCTCCATTGCAGTGAACTACAGTAAAGATGGGGGGAAATCTTATTTATGAGCATTCATCATTGTGACTTAGAGTAATTTTATACATGTTGCTTTTTGTGGGTCATATTATTGTTACATTTTACTGACCAATCCTTATCATATAGTATCTTGTTTAAATATTTTTTATTTACCGCTGTATTGCTGAATGTAAAGTATGTCTACATTTCTTTGGTTCAAATAAATTTGATCACAAAAAAAAGATGGGGCGACATCCCATGTCAAGCAGAGTGAAAATATCATCGACCAACCAGGTAATGTTTTTACTGAAGTGATTTAATTTGAAAGCAAACTAGCATAGTGTGATGTAAGTATGTTGATGTGACAGTAGGTTCACAGTAACTGTGACTGTGTATTTCACTCAGGTTGTCCAAAGATTATTTTCTGTATATGTGCTAGCTGATCTGTCTGTGGTTAATTCATTTATAGTGTAACATCTCTGCTTTGAAAAGACTTTATTGGGAATGTCAGACAGGACAGATGTAACCTGACAAGCCGATTTATAGTTTCAACATTTCTCAACAGCAAAGTATGGAGAGGATCTCCAGCCATGGCAGATGTCCCTGTTTTAGACTTTTACCATGCCCCTCCACACACATGGATATACACAGAAAAAAATCAGAGATTCAGCTTTAAGTCTGCAGCTTCTGGAGCCACAGGTGTGCTTCTGTTTGTCTGGGATCAAATCCCACCAGAGATTTATCTCCTGTGTCTTCCCCTTCTGGGTTCTTCTCTGCTTTCCAACTATACAAATAAATAAAAGACTAAAAAGGTGAGTGGACCTATCCAAATCCCAATGCTACAGCAGTATTACCAACAGCAATGTTACTCAACCCAGACCCCACTGCTCCAATAGCAGTATTACCCAACAAAAAGAGCCACATTGATTCATATCTGAACCAGTGTGGCTCTCCTGCCGTGTTTCTCCTGCCGTTGTACAAGCCTTGTCCAACTGAGAGCCCACAGCAAGTTAATACATTGCCAAAATACAGTGTTCAAAATAATGCTTGTCATTCATTAGGTTTCTAAATTTCAAAACTCATGTCAAAATCATTTGGATGTGAAAGCAATGTTTTGAAACACAACTATGTCGGGTAATGCTGCTTGGGAGACTTCACTGTCTGTACCACTGCTGCTCAAGTAATGCTTTCTTGTTGTTGTTGGAATACTTGGAATTTCATCATAGACTAATTTCACTGTATGAATAATTTTTTCATTGTGACAGTAATTCAAAAGAAATAAATGACTAAAACAATTCTCTGGAAATGTCAAAGTCAGTGAGATTCAAAAATAAAACTCTTGCAACTGGATTGTCCTTTCCCCTGATTTTTTAAACATCTGGCCTGTGTGTTTGCAATTCTGAAACATCAACTTGAAGGATATCTTTGGTCTTATATAATAATAAAAAAAAGCCCTCATTAGTGCCAGATAATACATTCCTCGCTGGGAGCCAAAGGTGTGAATATTTCATTTCTCCACATAAGCACTACTAAAACAAAACGTGTATAGTCATATTTATAGGCAGTGACCACCACTGGGGGTTTATTAACGAGTTTCACACATAATGACTAAAAGTGGCTTCATAAGAGTTGGATGAAAAAAAGATAAGGACAACTGGGGAGAATGGATTATTTCAGTAATTGCTCTCTAGTGACTGCAACAAAATACGACAGTCTTTATAACTCACAGATGAACAAAAAGCAGCAGTGGACTAGATTTCCTTGTTTATGTGACATTGAGATGTTGACACACACCAGAGACTGCAAAGTTACCGAGCCACAACATTTCTGAGCAGGAAACTATTCATCTGTGGGTAAACTCAAAGTGCTCATTGCACTTCTGCATGTCTGCTGAAGATACCGTGATGAAGGAATGCGCTTCCTGTATTTTGACTCTGTGGAGCAGAGGCCCGAATCCAAAGCTCATCATCATCATAAATCACGTAACACCATGCACACAAGTCTCCAGGGAAAAGGCCACCACGTCAAATGGCCAAATGCACTCAGAGTAAGATGGAAGAAAAAAATGTGGTATGTGAAACCAATATTTTTTGTAGGGCGTGCTATCAGAAATTCCTAAGCTGGGTCTTAAAGGAAAAATCCACCCTGGGATACTTTTACACTGTTTACACTGTTATCGCTAGTTTGACTGTATAGGAGGATTTATTTTTTGATAATAATTACCGGTAACTTTTTTATCCTCAACCTCATCCACTTCTGCTTCAGTTACTGATTTCCTACATTTTCTAGAATGTGTTTCAGCAAAGAGCGGGGGCATCAACTTGCAGCCTTCAATCAAAAAGCGTGTGTAAGGGCATAGAAATAAATGCATGATTATATAGCAATCGGCTGTGGGTTATACATGTCTATGATCATACCCCTTCCTCTAAATGCAGCATGCCTTGTGGCTGAATTGCTTTATGGTCCGTTGAGGCTTCTTTCAGTGGAGAAAGTGGTGTCTCTCATCTTCTTCTTCTGCTGTGGGTTTCTGTCTGTATAACTTGTGCACATCAATGCAAAATAGTGAGTCTGCAAAGATGCCCTTGACCCTACTGATGTTTTAGATCATGTTCTGGACCCCCAAGTTGACTTTGATTAAGCCCCGCCCCCCCATTTGAAATTATTTTGCCAAGGGGATCCTGACATGAAAAGATATTTTGGTTTGTGTTGTAGAAGTCACATTATCTACACTTTTCTACACATTGATCCACAGAAATAGGAAGAATACTCCACCAAAAAAACAAAAACAAAATGGGCCTAAAAATTGCAAAGTACATCACCAAAAGCTATTGTTTAATAATGTTACAGTGATTTAGGATGTGTTTTTTCAATACTGGGCTGTAGGAACAGGATGAGAGAATATGGCAAATGTATGTGTAAAGGTACATTCCATACACCGCACAATGTGAACAGTCTACTGAATACACTATGATCAGCAAATAAGTTTAGTCTGCATTTTAGACACAGAAAAAATTATTTGTTTAAACATTTACTGCTAGTATTTGTTTTTCCCTCCTTCTGTCATCTGACCAGTATTTACTCTGCCTGTATGAAAAGCCTCGAGTCACATCAGTTTAGTTTAGTCTGGGTTTTTCTCTGGCCTGGAAAAAAACAATCTAAAGGAACAGTAACTGTCGTGGAAAATGTTGTAATGGGAGGACAGTGATGGATTGGATGGATTTGTTATCAAGTTCAGCTGATGAGGTTTGGTATTTAAGGGTAAATCAGCTCTAAGTTGCAGTAAGACTCACTGTCGTTGTCTGCCAGGCAGAGAGCGGGAGGGTAGAGGCGGGGCTTCCTCTTTCCAGATGACAGACAAATGGCCCTGTTCCTCCGAGGAGCAGATCGAGAAGACGGAGCCTGGGGCAGCGGGACTGATAGGTCTGGGGCTTCACCAAAGATCTGACCAGACCAGACAGACAAACATACCTTATGTCTTGTAATGTCATGTGCTGTATGGAAATTATCAGGTGCAATGGAAGGTATTGTTTCATGTCTTGATTTTATGTTCGTGTGGTTGCATTGTGCTCAGCTAATAAATCCTAATAATAGATCCTAATAAATAAATAAACCTCAATAAGGTGGGCGTACCTGTGTGTGTATGTATGTACATGTGTGTGTGAGGACCTACCTTATGGTGGTTTTCAATGATAATCTCCACCACAATGTTCTGGAACTTGATGTTCATCATGGCTGCCACCGTCTCTTCCTGTGACCTCATCAGCGTAGGACCGAAGATCATTCCCAGGTTGGACACAGTCATCAGGTTTTGGTCACTGTGAGCGGAGACACTGCACACAAACACATGCCATTTGGTAGAAAGTATTAAATATAAAATGGAGAGAATGGTCTAAAAGCTTATTGAAAGATATCTATTTCAAATAACATACAAATTCTAGTTTGTAAAAAGTATTTACAAGCTTCCTGTTCAATACTAAAATATTAGTAAAATATTTCAGCCTGACAATATAAGTTTTTCAAACTTTCAAGCTTGTTGCCTGAATCTAGTATGAATATAGTGTAAAGCTAAACTAGACTTTTTAAATAATTTTATTTTATGATATGAGGCAGGCTTGATTTGCATACAGATGCATAGTGTAAATCAGGTGTTTCACTTATGAATAGCATTGAGGTTGTTCCTTAAGTGTCAATTAAAAAATAAATAATCCTCCTGGTGCTATAGGAGAAAACATTTTCCATGCATTTTCTCTTGCGTTGTTCCACTATAACCAATGGGAAAATAGGACATCAGAAATAGAAAGATTTCACTCATAAATTCACCCAAAATTGGGCATTCTGGGTGCTGGTAAATACAAGCACACTAATGGATGGTAGATACATACGTAAGAAGGTGATTGGTTAGGAGGTCCAACATTTCTCTGTTTTTGTCTGGTAGCTTGTGAACGAGGGCATGAATCGCTCGCACACGATACTTCTGGTCATCAGACTCTGTGAAGCAGAGAGGAGTGAGACATGATTCAACGGGGAAAGGCTGACGTGGCGTAATTTATCTTTTCTGTTGCCATAACAGACACAGTAAAAGGCAGGAACTCCAAACAGTTGGAAAGTTGGAAGACTACAGCTTGCAATTGCATGAATAAATGTTAATATTTGACAGAATAACATCTATAATATCTATGGTATTCAGCTCAGTTCAGGAGAGCCTCATGATTTGAAAGAGAGAAGGAGTGATCTTACTGGCAGCCTTGATGAAATCTTTATGCAGCCTGTAGGTCATCAGAGGTTCTGCCAGACACCTGCACACATCAGAAATTGTAAGCGCCTTCATAATTCATGAGCAAATTTATTTGACAATGCCGGTACACGGTGTGATACCTGAGATAATTCTTCAGGCCGCTGGTGATGGTCTTATTATCCCAGGTGTCTGGATCCAGGTGCACATCAGGAGGAGCTGAGGCGCCTACAGGGAAATATCAACTGATTTAACGGTAATGACTGGTAATGACCGATGAGTTTTGGTCACATGAATTAAATGATGCAAGATTACACTGGAGAAAACTTTCCCCAAACTGGAAAGAAAATCACACTGAGGGACAGCGGTGTACGCTCCTTACCAAACACAGTAGACATCAACCGCTGCACTTTAGAGTTGACTCCTCCAGTCCTGTACAGTCCCAGCGTGTTAATGCCTACATGCACATGCAAGAAATATGACAGCATGCTTGATCAGTCAACTCAGAACAAATGCAGTTTTCTCAGAATTGAGCATAATTTAAAAATGACAATTACCTCTCATTTCCACCAGTTCAATACACCGCTTGACAAAGTGGAAGCCTGCATCATTGAGAAACGCTGTAAAACAAACACACATATTTCTAGCATCATTTCTGATACAGTGGAGGAGACTTCAAAGAGAGGAATTCTGCTGAATAAATACAAGTTCATCAGGCAATAAATCAGGATACTTACTCTCCTCCTTCTTGCTGAGCAAAGAGGGCAGAGTGTAGATCTGAAAAAGAGAAGATAAAGTAAAATGAAGAACTCTAATAATTCATACACTGCATTTTTTTGTATTTAAGATAATGCAAAGTTGTTTGTATTTAACAAAACAGATGTGGGCTGTTTATTCTAGCTGGCTAGTAAAACTTATGGTAGAGCTTTAAAATGCATAGACCATTAAAAAATTCTTGTGATTAACCAAGAATCACTAACAACCATGGATTTAAGACACTTGATTATCACAGTCTAGACACTTTTTTGTGCAGCTTACATGCCTTCCTGATGATATTGTGTTATTGTTTGTAATTTAATGCTAGCTATATTCGTACAGGTTCTTTCCCATCCATCGCCTCCATCCACAGGCGCCTGTTGGAGTCAGAGAGAGCCTGCAGGGTGATGACGCCATGTCTGCAGTGGAGAGGGATCATTTTACCTCAGTTCATTCCATACATCTACATATCGATTTACTTATTTATTCAAAAAGACTTTCGTGTGTTATGGACATACAACCTCCCATTTCTCCTTCAGCCTCACCTCTCCACCACCTCGATGTCGAAGCAGAAGCGTTTGTCTATGGAGTCCGTCTTCCTTCTGACACACGAGCGCAGTCTGAACATCTCAGGTGCACCGTTCACCACGCCGTTCTGTTAACATCAAGACATCTATTCAGCATTTGTTCAATGTGTGGAGTTCAGATAAGGTATTGTGAGGATTTTCAAAGTTATCCGGTTGCTAGGCTAGGTGTTTTTGGACAGGAGAACTTTTCATGGTGCAGCAAATTGGTGCTGAATACTTTGTGACAATAAGAGCTGTCATTTTCTGCGGCACCAGCTCACCTGTCTGCTGGCTGGTCTGCTCTCTGTGTTGCTCATGGTAAACATTTTAGAGCTTTTCTCATATGTACAGTAGTATCTGGTCCACGCAGAACCCAGTGCACCTACAACACATTACAGAGCAGAAGAGTTTAGGTGTAAAGTGATTGAAGATGAGTTTTGTAAGCACAGAGAATCTTCTGCAAAGTTAATGCCTGTATTTCTTTCTTTCTGGGTATGAGAGTGTGTATTAGCAATAGAAAGAATGTCTTGCTGCATAGCTATGACTTATTTTTCATATATAAAAGTACTACAAGTAAGTGAGAGTGAGACAAAGAAATAGAGTGAGGTAGACAGAAAGAGAGAGAGTGTGTGTGTGTGTGTGTGTATTTTTTTGTATCTCACGTTTCTCCTGTATATACAGATATCCCTCCATAGTAAAACCACCAGGAGCTCTGATGTCGGCTTCTGCAGAGCGAATCCTCTTCATCAGCTTCTCAACCTCCGCACGGGTACTTTCAAAGTTATTACGTGTCTAAACAACAGAGACACACACACACACACACACACACACACACACACATACAGAGACTTCATGGTTTGTCTGTACGAAGCTGTAACAACTAGTACAAAGAACTCTCATATAAATATTTACATAAGTGATCAAATCTATGAAGGAGTCATTACAATAATTAGAAAGTATTTCTTTCTGTTATTCTCCTTGTATTTTTATTAACCAGTGCCTTACTGTCTGTATATAGACAAGTGTTATTACAAATTTTATTACAGGCAATGATGTTTTGCATGTTTGTGATGACAGTAAACCAAGCCCTGGTTTATTATAGTTACATGATGGAGAACATTCATCTCTCATGGCTCACAGAATTCATGGATTCTGAGTGTGTCTGTGTTTAAAAAAAGGTTTGAGGTCCCTAACCTTGCGGTCACAATTCAGAATGTGCCAAAAAATGTCATGTTTTCATTAGAATAAATAAACAACTGCAGGGTTCAGAGTGGAAATTGTGCATATATTGTACTTGTTAAAATAGATGGTTTTTTTGAGGGGTGGGGTGGGGTGGTACCTGGCAAAATTAAAAAATATCATTATTGTGTTATTTGCAAATGAGATTCAGCCCAAGTCTCCAGTGGACTGTAGTAAACATGCACACTTACATTCTGTAGGTTGAACTGAAGCTGCTGCTTGTAGGGTTCAAACTCACTGGCCAGTTCATAGCCCTCATGGTAGAAAGTAAACAATCCCTGCAGAAAGGCTAATAACTGGAAAGGAGGACAGAGACCACAGAAGAAATGTAACTTGAGGGACTGGGCGTGAAGAGAGGGAAATACAATGACGGGATTACAAAAGAATTACTGTTAGTCATCTGCTGAATCACACAGAAGAAATAAACTTTTAATGAGAGAAACACTCTAACACTGCCTGTAGTTTGGTTTGCTGGTAGCTGCATTTGCTGCCCTTGTTTACTCAACAACAAAGAGTCTCTCTCACTCTCAGGCGGAAAAAATCTCTGCAGAGGAAGTGCCAATGTAGTAACAGGAAGCGGGCATGACTGATATCCATCATTTAAACATGTTTATCATTGGCCAAACAGAGGGTGTAATGTGTGTATGTGAGAGTCTGCCTTAGCGATCTTTCAGTAATTGTGTTTGTATGCACACAGTTAATGCCTTTGCTGCAATTACAATTTGATTATCTGTTCCTATGCATCACAAAAAGACAGTTCCATCACATTTGTACATCATACATGCCTATGATGACAATTTGCATATAGGTGAATATTTCATCTGTCTTCTACTATAGGTCAGTGCTGTGATGGCGTAGAAAGACAACTCAATGAGCAGATGTATACCTTATAACACCTCAGGCATTACAAATGTGTAATGGTGTGACCAAGCATGAAAATACATGTCAAAACGACCCTCTAATAATAACTTGAATAAATTTGCAGCACCATGTTTCAACACAGTAGTATGCAGTATGCATAGTTATGATCTGACTGAACATTATTAGAGAAAGACACTTGCATGACCTGTGTTTAAATTAGTGGTCTCTTGGATTTACTATATAATATTTTGTGTGTGTGTGTGTGTGTGTGTGTGTGTGTGTGTTTATGTTACCCACCGGCTCCACAAACTCAAACTTCTTTCTCTCCTGCACTTCCTGAATCTTGAAGACATACTGCAGTGAGGCGTCGTAAAACACCTGCCTGTCTTTATTCATCTGTGAATCTGCCTGCAATGACAAACAGCACGACACAAATTACGCCACATTGCCTGACATTTGCGTTAAGAATTTGGTGTCAGTTTTTGGAAATCATGGCTTACCTCCTGTAACTGTGATTCTTTCTTTTTGGAAGACAGGTTAAGGTGTTTTTCCAAAACAGAGTAGTACTTCTCCGTCTCCTTGTCAAACTGCTTCTTTCCTTCCTGAGGAAGAAAATGATGAGAAGAGGACATTAGAATTAACTAAATCAAGCTTACGGGAACTGAGTTTTAAATGTCTTTTTTTTTTTTAAAGTCATCAGTTTGGCTAACCTGATCTGCACTGGTTTTCAGTCTTGACTTTGGACTGGCAAACAGGACCTGGATAACACTTTGTCTGGATGTCAATTTTTCCATTTCATAAGCAATTATGAGCTAGAAAAGCTTTTTTTTCGTCTCTTTTGACATTTGAAATGTTCACTCATATTTGGGTTTGTTGAAAATCAGGTATAGGTTAGACCCTTTTTTTTATCATAACTAGTATTGAGACAAACTGGTAGCATCTGCAGTCATTGCACCCTGGAAATGCCTGTGAGCATCTTTTGCAAATTAACTAAGATAAAAGAAATTCTGGGATAAACTAACATTTCAGCTTTGGGGACCAGCATACTAAGACGAAAGCACAATGGGACCATTAAGTAATCTAAATGAAGAGACACTGCCAAGAGATAGAGGAAAGCATGTGGATATGAGTAACTGTTTTCCAGAACAGCTGCGGCTCTTAAGTCCAAACGTCCACTAACTCTCGCTCTTTCTATGGGAAAGCAGCGCTTGTTTGTGGATGCGCTCCTCACACACCCCTGCTACATTCTGCAGGCTGATGGGGGCGCTCCCGTTATCACTGAAAAATCACAATCGTTTATACATTCAGGGTTAGCTTGTCATATAATCGTGAACCCAAAATGGGCCTGTGCCAGCAGCATAACACTTCTGTCTGTTTGTCTGTCTGGGAGAGAGGAGAGAAAAGAAAGACAGACAGATGGAGTTGAGACTTGAGACAGCTGCCGAAACCAGACACCAGCCTGACTTTGTGTTTATACAGTCTCACTGACTTGAACTATCTCTCTCTCTCTCGCTCTCTCTATGTCGTGCTCTCTCTCTCTTCCCCACAGCGTCCGTTCCCATGACCTTGTTACTGACACTGGACTGTGATCCATCGTGTTTGACCGACAAATTGGATTCTATGACCACTGAGCGGGAGAGACAGACCAGTAAGGGACAATCTGCCTCATCACCACCTACGGTCAAAGAATTCTTCAGAGAGTAGGATAATTCACATAACTTGTTCATTTTTTAACAAATTTATTTCACATAGTGGCCTAGCTCAAATCACAGCAGCGTAAAATCACTTCTGATTGTTTTGCAGCATTCTGTGAAAAGTCTGGCTCAGTTGCTTTATGTTAATAATCAACTCTCCTACTAAGCTAATTCACTGAGGCAGGTGAGCTAGCCTGACGACTGCATTCATTAAAAACAGTAATAGTGAGGGGAACACAATCTCTTCTCCTTAGACAGTGATAAACATACTGTTCCTCTTTTGAGAGTATTTATAACAGGTTTCTTTATCAGTACCTCTTCGATACTAAAAACACAACTATACCTTAACAGCTCCGATCTGCTCCTTACGAAACCTCTCCAGTGGTGAGATCAACACGTCATCTGCATTCTGGATCTGAGAAAGGAGGAAACCACAAGTGTGAGCTCAGACACAACATGTCCTAACAGTAAACATTGTGACCAGCGACAGAAATCAGACACTAAGTATGATGCCATGGGGGCTGCGATGGAGACTGCTCAGTGTTTTCTCTGATTAGCCTCAAACCAAGGTGTAAGTGGCTCTGACCAGCAGACAGTTCACTGAGTCCGTCTGCTCATTACATGCTTGTGTTTTGTTTCAGGGGAACTGAGAAGAAATGGAATATAGTGACAATTTTGTTTTACACAGACTAGCTTCTAGGCATTAGTGGTTTATTTGATAGTAGAGCCACACATTAAATGTTGGAGAAAAAAAGGAATGTGAAGTCACATGAGCGATGGGGTTCTTCTTGGCTAGTTTCATTCCAGCTATATAACCTAGGGAATAATAACCTAGCTCAAGGCCAAGGCATTAAGTCAGTAAGTCATTCATTCAAGGCAAGGCATTCATGTATTTCACACTGAAAAAATGCCCTTAAGATATAATCCATCCTACAACTCAAATATGAATGTAATACATTTAGAGGTGTATTTAAGGCATCTCAGTTTATTAATGAAGATAACAAGATATCAAAGGGTGATGCTGATGGGTCACCAACTTCACTCTGTTATTCTGTGAAAGCCAAAGCCAGGGTTAGATTTCTTATACTTTTCTTGATGTTGATTTGTTCCAATATTTTACGTTTTTTTTTTTTTTTTGTTTTTTTGAAAACTGGCTGATTTTTGGACAAGACATAAAAGTGTCAGATTGCATAGGCAAACTAACATATAGCAAAGTTCTTACTGCAATACCACAATAGCCAACTTTGTTTTCAGGAATAAAATATCAGTCCATTCACGAATCTCTTACATATCGTTAGCCTAATAGCATAGTTGCCTAAGTCATATTTGAACATTTTCTGAAAACAAGAAAAAACACAATTTTTAGCAAGCACATTGGTATTTTTTTTTTTTGATATTGTAACAGTAAGTTCAACGAGATGTGTGAACAAGTTTGCAAAAATAAATAAATAAATAAGGCAATAAGGCAGGGTGACACAGCAGTGGTAGAGTGAGAGTAAAGTAAAGGCAGATATCACAATTTGGCCAAAAAATGAGTTAGGCAATTATGCTATGAGGCTAACAATATGATCTATTTACTTATAATTTGTATAACAAAAGACCTTACTTCAGAAGAGAGCTGTCCATGGTACTTAAACGTATCAGTATCATACGGTTACATCAAGGACAAACCTGGCTCATTGTTAATGAATTCCTGTAGGCCCTTTAGGGCTGTCACATGCCGTACTTTTAATGCCACTAAAATGAAAAATATTAGCAATTTCATGGTTCTGCTCAACCATATTTGCTTGTTATTCAAGAATGTCATGGTCAATCATTTCAATTCCTCATAGCTGGAGCTATGGTATTGTTAATTAACCCCTCCCTTGGTTTCCTGACTTGTTGGTGATGATGCATTTCTGGTAGCAATGATAGCAAGTGCAGCCAAACTGATCACCGCATGAACTCTTTTGACTAACCATGATCTGAGAGAACTGATGTTGCCCAGTGTTGATGCAAAGGGTGCTCCTTTGCATTGTAAATTTTACATTAATTTAATAAGTAATTATTAAGTAATATGGAAGTTGTTCTGCCACTCTTAGCAGGGAGTCTTTCTAATCATTGTGCAGGGTCAGTTAGTGTTATTAGGATATTTCTGTATAACGTGCTCTTTACAACACAACTATTTGGTGAAGAAGGGCTTCATGGTCATTGGCTGACAGTCTGTTTCCATTATATTCATACTCAGACTTGCAAATTTCACCAGAAAACCTCAAACAATTACCCAGTATCCCAGTACTTTTTGCAATTGGCTGTTTGTGGAAAAAAATTAACTTTTCACATTTCATTTAAAATTTTCACAGCAATGTAGCTCATTTTTGGTTCTTGGTCCTCTTCAGTCTTGACAAAGTCAGGTTTTGACCTCAGAGCTAATTTGTCTCGTCTGGCATATTTAAGTATTTGAGTCTGAAACGCTGTATGCCCGGTCCTTTATCATGACTTAATTTTAATTATTTTAGTGCTATGGCAGTGCTAGGAGAAAGGTCTGGTTTATTTGTATTTCGATCTTTTGTTTTTCTGGTATGTCTTCAAAACCCCACAACATCCTGGGTGGCTTTTAAAACTTAAGGACCGAAGGTCATTGTCTTATCTTAGTACAGTCAACTCTGATTAGCTGATTGCTTGAGACAACCAGTCCTTCAGAGCAACTGAGTTGCCAGAAATGCCTTTTATAACTCAATAATGACGGTATTATTAGAAGTGCTGGCCCATCAGTAGTGTTTCAGTGGTGCCACTCCAACTGGAAAGGCGTACAATTAATGCACACACAGGCACAGAAAAAAAGAGAAAATGTGTAGGTGTGTGTGTGTGTGTGCGTGTGTGTGTGTGTGTGTGTGTGTGTGTGAGAGAGAGAGAGAGAGAGAGAGAGAGAGAGAGAGAGACAGACAGAGAGCAGACAAACACACACTGGCCCCTTTTATAGACTTTCCCAGGCAGTCAAGGCTACACTCGAAGTCTCATTGGGGAATTGGCAGAATAGGTTCCACATGCTTCCTCTGCAATGACTTTATACACACACACACACTCACACACACGCACACACACACATATACACATACACACACATGCACATACGACACACATGCACACAAGCCTGCACACACACAGAGACTGTGCCAGACTCCAGTCACTCCCACACAAAGAACTGGTTGAGTTAGCGTCTCTAAGTCATAGATTGCTTCCTGTGGAGCGCTCAGTGCCATTAGTTTGCATTTTACCCTGGAATTTTTTATTTAGATCGGTGTGAACTCAAAATTTAGACAAGACTCTGTGGAAACTGTGCTCAAGGTTGTGGCTGCGCTGCGCTGGGCGAAGGCGCCTGACAAAGATTTCAACATTGTTTCAAAGTAAAACCTCCAGTGACCAGACAGTGACATCTGCTGAGTCATGCTTTAGAATGAAGACGGTAATGCACTTGTTGGGTGCGACCCTCTCTTCACAGTGTGTCAGCTTTATCTCAGGGAATTGCAAGAGACAGAGTGCAACAAAGCTGCTGGAGAACAGTCACACTGCTTTTTTTTCCTTTTATCCTGCAAGAGGAAAGGGCAAAGGCAGTTAATGACTAAGACCACTGGTTAAAATAATTCTCTTTCAAAGAAGCTGTGAGTGTTCAGTGGTGTATTCAGTCCAGCACAATCAAGTTCAGTGTTGTTATTCAAGGCATGACTGGAGGAGGCAGGATCCTTCCCATAGTCCGTTCTTTCTATGAGCTTTTGGGAATCTGTTGTTTATATAGTTTCGATTAAATAAATACATACACTGCACACATTTTATTGCTCTCACGTATACAGAGAGAGAGACAGTGCAGTCTGTAGTGACTGGCCCAGTCAAGGTTAACCTTTATGTTAGACTGCTTCTCAGCATTTTTGAAGGTGTGAATAGTTCAAAGAAAAAATCTTTTCTTCATGCCCATTCAAATTTGTTAACAACAGTGACTGATTTAAACGAACCTAAACATCTCTGGTAAAGTGCTGAATGTAATTAGTTAGGCCAAGAACAAAACTGAAAAAACGGGCCCAAAGTTATTAGGGTCCCTATAATGTGCTGGACCTTGTTTCAGTTGACCTATATTTACTGACCAACTGTTATTGATCCACTATCTCTCAAATGACTTTGTTTTGAAGTCAGGACCAACAAATGCCTTCATTTTGAAGATTTTTCTCAACTTTATTTCCGAATATCATCACAGGGGTAGAAATGTAAGAACATGCATTTTGGCTTTCACTTTCTCTCTGTCTTTCTCTCATTCACTCTCTCTGTCATGAACACACACACACACACACACACACATTCTTACCAGTCGTCTTCGCTCTTCTTCCATGGTGCTCAGTAGCTGAGAGAATTCCTTTAAGGACTGGGCTGTAAAAGAAATCACAGATTTTTGGTTTCAGCACGAATCAAGCCAGGAAGACTATCCATATTTTACATATTAGCTGAACAAACAATTTATCAAAACATTAGTGACATATTATTTTGCACCTCACCTATATTGATTTCATCATCAGTTTCAGCATCTCCAATACACTCAAACTGAAACTCCTGTAGAGACTGAGAGAACCTCTGAACAGCCAGAGAGAGACCTGAGAGAGAGAGAGAGAGAGAGAGAGAGATAGAGCATGACAGCCTCTACCATCAGTGTGTGAATTTGTGTGTGAGAGTGTGTGAATGTGTGAATGTGAGGCATACACTGAAAAGCATTTTGGCTAGAAATGTGCTATATAAATGGAGTCCATTTCCCTTTCTTTGTTTAGGCTAGGATATTAATGTGCTCACACTAAAGCAATAAAGCACTAGAATGGTCTTCATGCTTAGTCTTCCTCTATTGGTCACGCTAGTGTTACAGTTATTGCCTCCTGTCATAATTTGCAGTCATACTAGCATGGCATTTCCCTATGCAGCTCTTGCACTTCAGCCACTGCTAAAGCTTCAGCTGTGCAAGTCAAACAAATTGCCACACCTCGGAAAAAATCAAATGGATCAGCTTGTTCGCAGGATTGTGTTTACATGTCCAAACACTCCTGTAATGTTTCAGGTGAGCCACAGACTTAACAAAAATACACTGAATGGGGCTCAATGGCATATTCTATTCTCTTAGGAGCACAAATATGTGGGCATCACAAGGCTGTGTTCTTTCATTCCATTACCATTTATGCCAGCAGCTGGAAGGCACTATTTCAGTCACACCACTGCATTACATACTGATGATACAACCATCAATAGACTTTGCAAAACCAGTTCATCAGTCCAGATCAACAGACAACTCAGACATGAAAGAAAAGAAAATTCAGGACACGTTGTCCAGGTTCAATGCATCAAAGGCATGTGAAAACCTTAACTGGCATCAAATGTACCAACCACATGCTCATCGTTGCAATACATTTAAATGAAAACTGATAAAAAGTTGACTTTTAAGTGAAAATGTCAAGAAAAAACAGAAAAGGCTGTACTTTATGCAAGCTCAGAGCAGTTCATGCTAATCATGCTGCTCCATCCCTGTGTGGTCCCAGATCATCCAGCCCACATTTGGCATCATATATGCGTATGGCAGGCGGCAGCATGTGGGCCAATGACTTTTACTAGCAACAGAGAGCAGTCAGACAAGCTGAAGAAGCCACTGGTAGCCACAAAGCGTAGGTGTGTGTCTGCGCTCTGCTCTGAGGTGATGAAAGGCAAGCCCAAACAAATGGGAGCCACCCTCTCTACAAAACTCCACACAAATACAGCAGAAGGGAGACACACCATGCGCCTGCCAACAAACTGTAGCAAAACTTACAGTATAAAATGCATGAGTGCATTTTACACTGGCAGAAGTGATTCTTTGTTAACCACATTTATGCCTGTTTTGTGTGCTATGTTATGTTTATGTTTTATTCATTATGTCTGGGATGATACCGAACAAATCTCTCTCCTTAGGGTCAATTAATAAATGGTATTATCTAATCATTACAGCACACAAATATACTCTAGGCAGAACAGTAAATCCATTTCAATGCAGGCTCTTGTCCAAAACACTGGTCATTAGGTTATTGTGGCACTATCTGAATATTAATGGACCTCAGTGCCATTAGCGGACAAAAGCCCTATCATTAGACTAAGAATCCCCAAATGTTAGACGCATAGACTGTAGGGTTGGACTATGGCCCATTATGTGACTAGAGAGGTAATGTAATCCAAAAACATCCAAAAAGCAAATTTAGTAAGACAAATGTGGGACAAAAGCATTGACTTGGCTCTGTGTCTATTTTGGCATAATGGCCTTGAATTGCCCACTGTTATCAGGGTAAGAGGGCAAATGCCTCAATAGTTACGGCCGTTATTTTTAACCCCCAAAACAAGCCATTAGTTTGACTGTACTTACTTCTCAGAGCAGATATGAGCATGTTTCCGTCTTTGATGAGGTCCTTTATAAACCTGTTGGTGCGCTCCAGCTCTATCTCATGGCACTGCAGCCGTTCTCTAAACTCTGGACTGTCCAGGAAAGAATCACTAAACTCCAGCGTCGGCAGACCCATCGATAATAAACACAGCTGTATCTTTAGAAACTGTTACCTATACCCTCGCTGAGAGCTGCGAAATAAAATATTGTTTCAGAGCTCGGAGAAAATTGGTGAGAAATTTCTTCCAAGTACTTTTTTTCATGCTCTTCTCACTTTTTTCCCCCAGAACTTCCGGACACTTCAGACAGAAGAGCAGGGTAGAGGCAGCGATAAGGAAAGTTTGGCTAGTTTGTACGATCAGCGCTACGTTTTTTGCCTTACCCTTACTGCTAATATCCTCTAAAATAACATCGTCTTAATCTTTTTAAGTATTTGCTAGGCACAGGAAGCACCACTGCTAACCGAGCGAAGGTCTTGAAACTTCTCTTTGGACCTACTATATCTCTCAGTAGATACAGTACTGGGCTAACTCTTTGTATGTACGGCTCTGGCAGGGCTGGTTACTATGGGGACGGGAGACTCCTGCTGGCGCGTGCTGAAATCAGTACACTAGTTTGCCAAGCAGTCTACCTGGACTGCATGTGTATAGCCCTACAACAACAGCAACAACATTAAAACTAATAACAACAACAATGTAGTAATAATAATAATAATAATAATAATAATAATAATAATAATAATAATAATAATAATGATAATAACAGTACTACTAAAACTACTACTAGTAATAATAACATTACTACTACTCCTACTACTCCTACTGCTACTACTACTACTACTACTACAAATAATAATAATAATAATAATAATAATAATGATGATGATGATGTACACAACAATTTATTAATAAATAAACAACCATAACCCTAACAAACATGGTTCAGGACCTTTGTCTGACAATGACATCTTGGCTG
>OMKZ01014759.1:26596-46786 GCA_900302535.1 Neoniphon sammara
AGCCCTACAACAACAGCAACAGCAACAACATTAAAACTAATAACAACAACAATGTAGTAATAATAATAATAATAATAATAATAATAATAATAATAATAATGATAATAACAGTACTACTAAAACTACTACTAGTAATAATAACATTACTACTACTCCTACTACTCCTACTGCTACTACTATTACTACTACTACTACTAATAATAATAATAATTGTAAAGCCCTTTTTAAAAGTTGCAAATATAAAGGAACTAGTAGCCTAAGACAGCTGATGCAAATATCATTAATTTCACTTAATTAGGTGCATATGATGAAATGTAATTTATAAATATGAGATTTTAAAAGTTTAGACCTATTATATGCTATGTTTTGCACCATTTTATATTAGATTAAAATCCATTGTGAATAAGATTTTTTTTTTTTTTATCTTACCTTCCTTGGCCTATCCATGCACTGCCTGGAACAAAACAAAACAAAATAAAACAACAACAAAAAAGATTTTTTTAATATATATATTTCTTGTGAACTTGTGAAGGAATTGGAAATTGCCATTGAGTACCAATTCCATTTGGTAGGGTAATTTGATACACAGACATTTTCTAATCTCCGTGAGCTAAAAATGACATTTGTTGTATTGATGTGTGGTGTGATTGTCATAATCACAAGGTTCTCCAATGTCATGTTACAGGCCAAAACAGGTCTTTTAATATGAAGGAAATATCGTTGGGAGTCATGCCAGTTGAAAACTGAGAGGGCACAGAACATTGTTGAGTCCTAGCCAAATGCTCCAGGGCAACAACTGAATGCACAGGGTTTTGTTTTGTGATTTTTTTTTTCTTTTTATCTTTTTTTTTTTTTTGGGATGGGGACAGAGGGCAATTAAAGTAAAGAACCAGCGATGAAATATGATTACAGCCAAATGGATTTTTTTTTTATCATCACCATTGCCTATTTGCGATAGCTTACAACGATCTTTGTGCCAACACACCAACATTTTATACACGTTACCTTGGAAACACGCCCCCATGTAGCTCAGCTCCTCAATGGCTTGCTGAGAAATGTCAGTCAAAATGTTGTGTCCCTGTCTGCAGGCTGAATAGAATTCACTTTACTGAGGGTTAACGGGAAGAACAGGAACAAACATTATGTCAGGTTAATGTGTGAGCAATTTATTCACAGGCATAATTTCTCTGTGTGTGTGTGTGTGTGTGTGTGTGTGTGTGTGTGTGTGTGTGTGTGTGTGTGGACAGCTTGCTCAGAGCTGCTGTAGTCTCCTGTTACAATACCCTACAAGTACAGACCAGACCATTAACCCGAGGGATCCACTAAGAGCTGCTTTACTGTACAAATGCAACAGTTATTCACTGATCTACTTATACCTGTCTTTTCAGTTCAATAATCTTCCAATCATCTAATATATTCTTCTTCTAGATGAATAAGTTCTCTCTCATTAGCCTATTATCCCTTGGTTTTAAATCTCACCATCCAGAATATCACTACATTCAGTGCTTTGTCATCTAATAAAACCTGCCAAACTTCAAAATTATCAGCCAGTTTTCGCTTGTCCACTGAAAACTTCCAATGCCAGTTCTTGTTCTCCTCTAAACCCATTTGACCAAGCCAGAAATTTGCCAAAGTTTCAGCTCTCTGTTGGTGGTCCAGCTGCTTTATTATCCCAGTAAGTAACTATCTGCCACTCACTGGAGAAGAATGGCGCTCCATGACAACTGCAGTAAACAAGCTTATACATCACACTCACACACACACACACACACACACGGTATGGAGAGATGTGGACAGTAGCGAAATGCCAACGAATAGCATTGCATCATATGTGTTTTTTTTCTATTGAGCATGAGGTAAGCAAAACTTTTATGCTTTATAGTTTGAAAATACATGCATAAACTAATAGCAATATTAGTAATAGTCTCAAGACTTGTGAGATTTGTGTCTTATTTTGAGGTGCCTTGAATAGATAAACCACAGTGTGTGGCTGTCAGCCTTGCAAAACGTGTGTTCAATTTTTCCAACATTTGTTGAATACACTATAGATTCAGAGCTGGTGATGGCAATGAGTCAACAGCACAGTCAGGAGCCAACGGACAGAGTGTACATTCAAAATGCCAACTTATTACGCCCACGTCCCCACCACGAGCTCTTTCTGCGCACTCGGCACTACAGAGGAGAACTCCCTTCAGTTGCAGGTGATGCCGGTGCTGGTTCTCTATCCCAGCATCAGATACAACCAAGAATGTTGTAGGATAACTCATTCACCTGCTTGTATCTTTTAAATGTCCCATACTATTCAGTATGATCTGTTTTCAAATAGGATACAGCTTAGCATAAGAATTTTGTTTTTCATGATTTTTGGGGAAAAAAGTGGGCATGACACCTGCTCTGTGGGAAAATGTACACAGCTCTTTTTATTCATAGGAGATGATGTTTCAGCCATAGGCCTTCATCAGATAAAGCTCCTGTTTTATGAATAAATAGAGCTCTATATATGCAAAACAAGTGTTTCATGAAACTACTTTTTTCTACTGATGGTCTGCTTTTGATTGCAGGACCTTGTCTCTAGTTGTTTGAGCAAGATCATTAAACCTATTTCTTTTTTTTTTCCTAAACAAATGTAGTAGCTCACAGAATATTGCTTGCCTTCAGAGGCAAAACAGTGACAATCCTGGAAGCTAATTGGTCGACATACCAGCTCCCCTAATTCAAAGGGGCAAATGTGTTGAGTGGAGGCCTCCCGGTTTAAATGCTGAAAATTTGTCTCATTAGAAGTATTTTAGCATAAGCGAGAGCAGCCAAGACTAAGTCCAGTTGTAATGTTTTTATTGGAATTAGTCTAAAACAGAAAAAAAGGATATCTATAATAAGGCCTCTTTAATCTCCCACTGTTTCCCTCCCACTGTGTCCCCCGTCTCTCTCAGGATTGCTCCTCTACCCAGACACTCCTGCTAAAATGGAGACGACGTCCCAAGAAGCTTTCTGCCACAAGCCCAGCCCACAGCAAGAGAGAGGCAAAGTTCTGCGGTCTAACCCTAACCTAGAGGGTAAACAATATTATCAGCTGTTAGACAGGGTGCGTGCGTGTGTGTGTGTGTGTGTGTGTGTTTGAGTGCTTAAACTTATTTGTGAGCATGCATGTTTCTGTTTGTTTTTTAGTGGATGTGTGTTTGTGTATGTGTATGAGCTGTGGAGGAGGTTTGATGGACTCTGCTGTCTTTAAAAATGAATTCCTAAAACAAAACAAGTCAAAATTCTACAATAATAGAGGGAAAATATATGGTTAGATGTAAACATGCTTACAGGCTGGCTGCTGCATCAAGGAGGGGAAAAAAAGTCACAGCCACAGAGTCACTGTCCCGGTGAAAAGTCCATTTTTCACAATTAAACCTACTGTCAGGCTAACAGCCTCAATTTAACTGCAGTAAAATCACTCTTTGGATGTGAAATAACAGGCCCATGGGTAAAATGGCAATTAGTACAACAATGCACTAATAATCAGAATTAATGAAGGAAAGATGAGTAATGCAACCATAAGAAGGTATCATGAAAACTTCACTTCCTTAAGGTGAAAGATGGGTCATTTGTTGTTTATCTGTTGCATGAGACTCTTAACAAGGTAATAATTACCCCACAGGAGACCAGACCCCCCAGACCTCCCAGCAGGGGTCCCACCACTCTCGTCCCTCTTCCACGGGACAGACACAAAGGGGAAGAGAGAGGGAACCACAGGAGGATGAGCGAGAGCTGAAAGGAGTGAGTAATGAAGCAAAAGGAGAACAGGAGAGGATGGAGATGCAGTCTCAGTACCAGAAGGATTTCGCCCCTCCCTCCCCCCGCTGCAGGAGGAGCACGCCGGCCCTGCCACAGCCAGACAACATCGCCATCAACCCCGCACTTCGGTGAGAGCGCATTTGACATCATCACTGTTTAATTATGGTTTCATGCGCACAGATGTGGATGAGAACCTGTCAGTGTCTTTCTCTGTGTGTGTGTGTGGGTGTGTGTGTGCGCTGGTTGACAGGATAGAGTTCGGGACCATCCAGAGAGAGAATTACCCTGTGTGGCCCGTAATGAAACACAGGCGTCCTGACAGAATGAGAGCCTCATCGTCCACACAGCCAAAGGCGACTTTTGACTGAAGCAAAATAAAGTGCTTTTCCTCTATGAGCTTAAAACGAGCAAATTACTTCTCATAGGTTCGTATTGCACCATTTCCTATTGGTGTCAGTGCTGCACAACTCCATAATATGACTTGCAATCCCAGTTTGCACTTGGCTGTAAATATTATCAGAGTATACAGTATGTTCATGATTCAATAAACCAGTTAAAATTTGCACATTATTGTTGGACAGTTGCTTCAGTACTTATACAAACATAACGTTATTTCAATTATTAACATGTAGGCTACTGGATTGCTAGAATTAAGTCTTCCTCAGTGAATCAGTCTGTTGTTGTTGTTTTTTTTGATATCTGCATTTATTTTATTGTCTTCTTATTTACACTATAAACAACTAGTAAGGTAAGGACTTCGGCTCTTCTGCCATGGGTTAGACATGATCATTAGATTGCATAACTTTGGATTGGATAGCTAGAGGACCTAGGCTGATATGTTCCCTGTCCCTCTTTCCTCCTCCACCCTTCTCTTCCAGTTTACATCCAATCAGAGGCCCCACAGCACTGGTATGACCCTATCTAGTTGTTTGTTTCAGTGTCTTATCACTTTTTCAGATAATGCCTCCTGTCCCCTACGTGTTGTGGCGTCTTTCACCCTGCTATCCTGATTAGGTTTCTGCATCGTTGTCCAATAGGAGCTTGTGGGTGATTATAGTCAGCCAGCCACAGCAGAGATGCGCAGTGCCTTATTGCTGCCCCCTCTATTCCCTGAATGACCAGAAAAACCTCTTATGCACCTCTGCTGTAAGCTTACAAAAGCAATGATGTGAGTTTTAGGGATTAATTTGCTTTCAATTGTATTACAGAGGTCAGGGATGGGAATATATGAAATTGGAAGACTCATCCTGTCTTTTTTTTTATTTCCTGCACTGACTGGTCGACATTAGGAAGTTAAGAGTTAATTCTGGATTCGAAAATATTATTTGTGCTCTGCTAGTAAAAGAACCAAAACAAAACAGTAAAATATTGATTCTCAATGGTAGTACAAAAGTTAAGGTCTGATAATAATAGACAAAAAATGTAGGTTGAGAGAAAACAGTGTGAAAAAGACTCCATCTAGTTTGCTTATTCTGTGCCTGGCTACAGAATAAATTAACAATTTTATGTATCAGACTGACAGATGAAAGTTAACTTCTATTTAGATGTGCACTGTAGCCAAGAAATTTATAGAAATTCTTCTTTTGACCCCATGTTAACAACAGACAGTTACAACACACGTTTTATACTTCAATGGTTCATTACCTTTCTCATATGTTCTAATACATTTCTGTTACAAACTTTCTTCTTACACCAAAGGCCTGATTTAGCTTCTCTGTGAGCTCCAATCCATGACAGCTTGAATTTACTATTTGGAGTGTTTTTGTTTTTATTGGGCAAAAGAAATTGGAGCAGATGAAGTCAAAACACATTTTAAGAGAGCAGTGAAATGTAGTTGTATCTGGCCTCTAGGATGACCCACACTGACTGACCAGTTTGGCCCATAGCCGCTGAACATGTTGACACCACAGTGAGGGGCATCTCTGCATTGTCCGAGCCCCTGAACATGCAGACATGTCTGAAATGCTGAGCACCAAAATAAAGAAGGACCAAACTCACATAAATTACAGAGTAGCAGGTGGAACTAGATGATTCCTCCCAGCCAGCTGCAGGGGATGAAGATGTGAACTCCACCACCTATAATGGGGATTTGAGATTTACTTAATGACTCACGAGGGTGACTCGCATGTATGATGTAATGACTTTATAACACACTCATTCATTTTGGAGGAGCACACAGTTGATGGGTCAAACTTGGAGGATCTATTACACTCACGTGGAGCAGCAAATGCCATATGGGTAATAATCCAAATATCATTTTAAGTAAAAAGGCTATGGCAATTTAATAGACATCCTCATTGCATCAGATTGCTGCCCCATAACTTTTAAATCTACTGGTGCATCACTAACATGCACTGCTCCAAGGCCAAGTGACAAGCAACCAGTGTCCAGGTGGCTGGGTTACCATGAACATCTGTAGTCAAACGGGAAGCGGAGCTATTCCACTTCTGCACTGATATGCACTCAGACACCACACAGCTGGAGCATCGGCGTTGTCACATTGAATATCATTATCAGGGGATAATGATAAAAAACTACTGAAGTCCGAACCTGAGTGCTCTATTTTTGACAATGGACTTTTGATCCACAGACCAGGCTTTGCAGTAAACACATTGTATAATGCTTGATGAGGTCACTCAAATGCCAGGCCTTAAACGTTTTATGTCTATGACTTAAGGCAGGAGAAACAACACTCCACTACCCAGTGACTCATAACTGAAACATCATCTGCTCGAGGGGGAGGGATTATGTGAAACTTCAGCTTAGACAAACAAAACAAAGAAAGAGTGTTGTAAAAGTCATTACATCATACGTACATGAGTCAAGCTTGTGAGTAACTTTACTGTGCTACATCAAAGGACTGACTCCCTGAATGGTCTGACTAGATTATGTTTTTCCCTTTGGTACGTGTTATGGTGATTTATGCATTTTAGATGTGCACTCAACATGCTGCCTGCAAGCCAAATTTTCATCACAAAACAGTGTTTGATTTCAATGTGTCTTTAAAAAAAAGCAAGAAAAAAGTGGGCGTTAATATGTGTGATGAGTCAAACTTGATTGGTAGCCACAGGACTTTTAAGTTTTACAATTCAGTTTACAAAGTGTGGTTAAATTTTACAGTGCAACCAGCTGACTTTTATTCTACCATAAAAGACAAACACATGCAGCGATATAATTTTGGTTATGTGACAGACCAGGTGGGAACTTTTATAGTGTATGTGATGCTTTGTCCAAAGTGATCTTTTCTTTTGGTTTTGACTCTGGATTTTATATTATGAAGTCATTAGACCGAAAAACAAATGCTAGTGGCAAACTAGTGCACAAAACATAAATGTAATATACCAAAATCCTCTTTTATGCAAACAGTTTTAACCTGTGATAACCGCATTCTTTTTCATTTCTGTATTAGAAAGTTGAGATCTTTTTGTTTCCAAAATGACTGTGACAATGTTTTGTTACACTGATTTATTTTCTTTCAGTTCCCCCCTGATGCAGGGAGCCAGTATGGAGCAGCTGCTCAAACACTGGTTTTTGTACAGGTTTTACATATGCACCTCTTCAAATCTACATATGCATGACTCAGAAAGTAGATTGTTAAACTGCCCATTTCAGCAAAGCAAATAACATTGAACATGGCAGTGAAATTGTAATACTGCTCAGACTGCACACAAAATACTGAGAAACCAACTTTTTTATATTTATCTCAGATTGTATTAATTTCTGTAAACCATGGTTGTTCCACGTCATATCAATCAAAAATTTTTGGACTTTGGCTTCAGAAAACATGTTAAATGAATCTAGCTGTTTTTTATTTTTATTTTTTTTTGCAAATTTACACTTGGCTGCAGCTTCCGTTCAAACGCCTCTGGTGTCACTCCTGGTCATGTGTTCACACAAAAGGCAGATCTGTGTTACACAAAATTTCTGACATACAGAGCCTTAGCACATCTTATGCATAAAAAAATATTGCTCTCCACACTTCCTTTCACTGCCTGCATGGCTTTAGAAATGTATGCATGGACGCAGTCAACTATCTGCATCAAAACAGGTCACAGTTTTGTTTGCATTCATCTCAAGCTGTGGAAACATGCTTCATCTCCTGTCCCTGTGCCTGTTCCTCTCATCGTGTCTCCTGTCCTCCCTGTCTCTGTCTCCGCTCCTGTCCTTGTCTCGGTAGAAATCCCTGTCTCTGCCCCGGTCACGGTCATCTCTCCTCCCTCTGCTCCCCCATTCACTCTCTCTGTCGTGATGTCTCGTAGGAGACCCTCGGTCCCTCTCTCTGTGCCGGTCCTCCCTCTCGCTCCCGCCTCCTCTGTCCCAGTCTCTCCCTCCAGATGTCCACTCCTGCCCCGAGCTCCCCCCGAGGTTGATGGGCTTGCGGAAAGGTCTGTCCCTTCCACCAAACCGCAGCTGCCCGGACTCTTTCTTCCCTCCTTGTCCGCCCCCTAGCCGCCGTGGCACCCATCCTTTGAGGGTCCGCTCCTGTTCAAAATCCACAAACAACTCGTGTTGGTCCACCACCAACTTATTAGCGTCTCTGCGGGCCCGGACGACAGACCGCTCCTCTTTGTATTCAATGAACGCATATCCTTTGGAGAAGCCGGTGACAATGTCCCGGACCAGCCGCAGCCGTTGGATGTCTCCGTACTTGGAGAACACTTCGTGCAGCTTGTCCTCGGTTGTCTGGGGGTTCAAACGGGCCACAAACAGGGTGAGCAGCGGGTCTCCCACGACGCCTTTGTTAGGCTTATACCGGGCCAGCATAGCCCTCCACACGGCCCGATCATGGGGCTCCACATCGGTGCCATCGATGCTGCCAGCTTTCAGCGGGTCGTACACCTTCGCTATCGGACTCCAGTCGCTCATTTTTGCCCAGCTGGGATAAAACTCCTTCGTTCACGTTGCAAGGCACATCCACAACCTTTCTGGTCGCTGACTTCGCTACATTTATTACGAATTAATACCATGAACAAATAAAATCACTTAAATGTCCCGCTTCTATCTAGTCCACCCTCTTAAAAACAAACTCACCAAACGCGGAACTACGCGTGCATCAATAACAATACTCCGTACAGAAAATTAGCCTGCCGCTCGCTCTGAAAACATTGGTTCCTACCTTAATCAGCGATGCAATTATTCCTCAAAAGCCTAAGTCGTTATTCTTTTACATTTATCACTTGTACGTGCAATAAACACAATAAAATAACACCTATAACAGAATAGTGCATCGTAGCTGAGTAGATAGTAGTGTGGATGTTTAAAGTGTATTGTTCAACCATAAAAGACCAAACCTCCAGTATATATTTTTATTGCATTTGATTGCCACATAGGACAATTCCTTGCAACAAATGTGTGTGGGACATTACACTGAAAGTCCCCCCCAAATGATGATATCAGCAACAAATGTGCAGTAGTTGGGCTCTAATATGGCCAACTCTAAACTGCCTTCATTGAAATTCCATTTTGCACTGTTCTAAGTAACAAATAATGTATTTGCAAACAATAATTTTAAAAAAACCAAAAGGCTCAAGCATTTACAAAAACAATATTTAATAAAACAGTGAAAACCACAAACATCAGTGTTGGCTCCACACTGAGTCAATCATTACAAAAAGTGTAAAGATGTCAATTCACTGCTATGTACAGTTATGTTGGTCATTTTCAGTCTGTTAGGTTGTTATATATTATCTACAGTAACATGTACTGCTCCACTGAGATTTACACAACCTTTCTTTACTATCCACAGTTCATATTATACAGTAGGAACCTGCATGCGTCTACTCTGTAGTTTTTCTTACAGCAAGATTTTGATGTTTTCTGTCTTATTTCACCTGCCTTTCACATCACATAAATTCTGATGAGACATCTGTGCTCTTCACCTCTGCTCTCTCTCTCTCTATCAGTTGTTTCCAGTCATCGTTACATGTCTTCCACACTCCATTTATAAGCTTCCTCCTGCATTGCCTTTTTATCTGACATCCTGGTGTAGCGCTTCTGTTCAAAGCCATTGGACCTGGGAGATACACAAAAAAAATGTTTACCAATGTATTCTCAAATCATGGAGTGAGTGTTCTACCCTCAGATATGCCAGACATTGTTTATCCAATTTCAGCAGTTCAGAAAAACAGGAAAAACAAACAACAAACAATAACAGGATGAAAGGCCATAATATGAATTAATTATCCAACCATTGTGGTTAAAATGACATGGCAAAAATGTAATAATGTGAACAACAAAGACAGGACATAAGGTCACAATCAGCACATTATGAAGGTGCTACATGGACTCAAACACACACACTCTCACTCACTCACACACACACACACACACAAAATCACAGAGCAAGAGAGAAAGTACCTGTCAACCCCATCCCAGCGATATCCTGGTAAAATGTTAAAACGGTTTGGAGGGGGCGCTGGCCCTTTATAACGTGGTTTCTCTGCAGAACAAAAACAGGAAGTTCCAACAACTTAAAACTACAGAGGATTTGTTGGTAAAGTTGTTTAAGGTAACCATTTTGTACTGCAGTTACTCAGTGAACAAAGCAACTAACCTTTAACACCCAGTAACTTTGTGTTGCGGTCCTTTTTGCGTCTGAGCATCGCAGCCATCGGATCTCCCTCCCTCTCCTGTTCTCTCAGCATGCGGTCCAGATCTTCATCATCGCAGTGCCGTGCCAACGGCTTCTGCACTTCATGCAATGCATCTGCAAGTTTCTGCTGATGCATTTGGCTCTGAGCCAGCCTATGATACACATTCAACAACACATTTCAGTAATTTGTGTGCACAGTGACATTCTGTATCAGCCTTGTCAAATGTGTAAAAACATTATGGAGTCTTCTTACCCTTTTCCCCACTGAGCATATTTCTCATCCTTTGCTGCTTTCTCTCCAGCTTTCCTTTTCTGTTCTTCTCTCTCTGAATCCAAATCTCTCTTTTTACCGCTCTTGTCTCTGAACACAGTCTGGGCATTGCGGGAGTCCTCTGGGGAGAGTAGGTAAATTGGTTTAAAACATCAAGCTCAGTCAAGTCTGCTTCCTTCAACATAACATAAGGACTAAACAGAAGTTAGGGTGTGAACACACATAGCATTTTTTCCCCCAAAAGTCACTGCCTTTTTTCACAAGAAATCCTATGGAAAGCACACACTGGATCCAGTGCTTATTTTTTTTCTTTCTTTCTTTCTAACCAACCAGCCAATCACAACAAAGAATGCCAAGTTGCATGACATGTCCACTAAAAGATACTACATCACACCACAGAGAGGCAGTGTGATGCCAGACTGGGAGACTGTTGGGAATATATTTTGAGTTTTTCATAATAAAGTCTCTAGTGTTTTGCTAGCTGAAAATGCTGGTTAACTTTAATTAATAGTGTTACTTCAGCCCTCAGTGTCCACCTCTTAATTAGCAACCTCTTCGTCGCAATGTTCAATAACATTTGCACAAAATGTAAACATTGTAGGTAACTGGTAAAATCAGCTGAGCCAAAGATCCAATGTGAAGGCTGTGTCACTCATCACAAAAAGCACTCTAAGCAGCTCCTTTTCTCTTTCAAAAACTGCAACACGTGTTCACACCTTTAAAATCTAGAACCAACTGGGACTCCTGTGTGCTCCGCAGTTAACAGAGAGAAAACCTGAGCTCACCTTCCAGTGGCTGGTTGTTTTTATCTCGTTGTCGGTTTTCCTCCTGCTCTTTCCTCAGAACATCTATGGGAACCAGACCTGCCCTGCCTCCAGAAAGCATCCTCTGGCCCTGAAAAGAAGGAATCAAGACTATAAGGTTCTATTCAATTTGCCACTGAGGAAACACTGAAATATCAGATCAATGAGGTTTCACACTCCTGCTGAACTAGCATCACCATTTACTCACTTGTGATTGCCCAGGCCTGCGATGAGGCGACAGATCATCGTCTGAAGCTCTTCCACGCCTTCTGGGCGGTGATTGGTCAGAATCAGAACCATGGCCGTTCTTTCGTCTTCTTCTGGGCGGTGATTGGTCAGAGTCAGAGCCCTGGCCATTCTTTCGTCTTCTTCTTGGCGGTGATTGGTCAGAATCAGAGCCTTGCCTTGTTTTTAACTGCCTCCTTGGTGGAGACTGGTCAGAATCTGAAGCACGTCCCTTTAGTGGCTTTTTCCTGGGTGGTGACTGGTCAGAGTCTGAGTCATGTCTGTTCTGAGCCCTTTTTGCCAGCGGTGACTGATGACAATCAGGTGAATGTTTTTGACTTGAGTATTTTTTCTTGACTGGTGATGAATCTGACAAAGAAAAACTTCATCAAACACTTCACTAAATGCTTAGCCAAACCCTTAATCAAAAGTGCTATTCACATCTGTAAGTGCAATTGTGAGGGTAATGAGGAGATGAAGGTCTTACATAATCAAAGTTCAGAGTTTCAGGTTTTCTCAGCACTCACCTCTGCTGCGGATCATCAGTGACTTCCCTGAATCTTGTCTCTGAGGGGACAAGTCTGGAGAGTCATGGCGACTTCTCCTGGGAGGTGATGTGTCTGAGGAGTCATGCCGGGTCTTTCTGCCAGGCCCTGCCTCTTGTGAATCATGTCTGCTCCTTCTGAAGGATGCGGGCTCTGGTGAATCATGCCGAGCCCTACTCGATGCCACAGCGTCTGGATACTGATGCCCCCTCTCTTCCCTCTCCTCACTGGCATTATCTTCATCATCTATTGGGGCAGAAGACGCAATTTAGACACTTCAAATTGTTTACCACACCCTCCCAAGCACATCTGTTGATTACCTGCTAGCACTCTCCATTTGTTGCTGGTTCTGAAGGCTTCAAGCCTTTTCACCTCCTCTGGTCGATCGTCAATCACCTCCGCAACCTGAGCAGACAAGCAGCAGGTAATGTTTTCAGTCACAGAAACTACAAAATCATACAGTAAACATTTATTTGTTTTTATTACTAAACAGAAGTAGACCAGTCAAAACAGGGGGTTATTAGTCCAGTGTTTCCCCTACAATTGTATAGGCCAGGCCAAAAAACACTTTTAATGATAAAAAAATAGTGCAAAATGTGTTATTTATTCTGAAATCAATAATCATTTGGGAGCCAGTACTGAAAACCTGTATAGCCTTCAGTCTTTGAGAAAGCTAGAGAATATATGACTAAAAGACAACACTTACAATTACACCAATCCAGTGTGCAGGAACACATCTTATAGAACTGTACTCCTTGAGATTTCCTCAACATCAAAGTGCTGGATGGTGAATGAGTGGTTGGATGTTGGAGTGACTTGTACCAATTATGCAGATATTGATGATACCATCAAAACTGACCATCAATACTGGTATATATAAAGAATGGACAGGTTCCTGAGCATCCTGATTGCAAGCAATGGGTGGAGGGTAGTTATTGGGAGATAAAGAGGTCAAGCAAAGCCATCGTTGATGAAGCCTTCAAACAGTTCAGTGATGGTTTTCACAAATCCAGATTCCTCAACAACAGAGCAACACAAATCATTTCACAAACTGAAAGATCCCCGAGCCTAAAGAAGCAGCCAAAGCAGTATGCCATCTCAGATGGGCTAATTGGACACATTGATGTGTGCTGTTTCTTTTTGTGATATGATAAAAATATCATGGCTATGTGTACTGTAGATTTTTTCAAATTACTAAGCTATATGCAAATGCGTGGTTAAGCATCATTGCCAGACATATGCTTGGACAAAGGTTTCAAACCTTTGTCCTGGTGACTCCCTTTCAGTGAGGCACTCCCTGACCTTCAACAGTTAAAGCTGGAGTGGGACCTGGAGGAGGTGTCCAGGAGGCTGGCCATGGCCTTCCAGACCATCCACAGACTGACCAACAAGCTGGATGCTCCCAGGAACAATAACCTGGGATTCAGTGGATCTGAGCTGACGCTCACCTAGCTCCTGGGAAATCTCCTCATTGTGGACCTTGGTCATGTTATCTTTGGTCTGCCCTCTGCTGCCATAGTTCCTTCACCATGTTGGGGCAGATGTGCTCTGGCTTGTCCTGCAGTTGAGCCTGCCCCTGGTTGTCAGTGGGGTTCTGGGTTCTGTCTAGCCTCCTCTCAGCTGCTGTGAGGAGTCCGCACCACACACAGCTAATATAGTCTAGTGCCAGCCAGGACCCGCAGAGGGCCCAAAGTCTGTTCACCTCAGTACAGAGAGAGCTGCACCACAAGGGAGAGCTGGAAAAAATCTACATGAGAATACTGATTGGACGTTCCTGATGTGTCCGCTAGTGTCTGAACCTCTCACAGATGGCCCACCTCATGGCTAGGAACTCTAACTCCAATGTCACTACTGTCAGTGCAGACCGGAGACATGCTATGTTCTTTTTTTTATCTGATCCTTCCCCAAAGACTCTCCCAAAGTCTCCGATTTTTAATATTTTCTCCTAGAGCTCCTATGTCGCGGTGGTTGTCGCCTGCGTCTTAATGTCATTGTATTTTGACTGCTTTGTTATAAGTCTTGAATATCGCATATCGCAGATCGCATAGGATAATTTATTCAATTCGCATTCACTATAATAAATTTCACTATTCTTTATGCCCTGTTAGTCATCCCAGAAATATCCAGGTGGAATTTCAGATAAAACGCGTTTTAATGTTTACATTTAGAGACCATCCACCACCTCGCGCTCTAACCAATTCTGTAAACTGATGCGTAACTTACGTTAGCAGCTAACGTTAGCTATGTTAGCTAACTTACCACTGGAGCTTCCTCTTCATCCTCTTCTATGTCCTTCTCGTCTTTAGTGACCAGCTGTTTCCAGTCGATATCATCGTCCACTATTTTCATTCTTCTACTAAAAGAGAGGTGAATTACACTTAACATTTCACAAGTTGGCGAATGCGCTAGTTGATCTTAGCTAGCATGTTCACAGATTACTGGCGATATATTACTGGCAACACACCTAAAAATAACTGTCACCGACTCACCTTTTCTCAGGAACCGCACTCCGTTTCTTTTTGAGCTTCCCTTTCGACTTTTTGCCATCTTCATCCGCGGATAAATAACGTTTTAAGTACTCAACTTTAGATAATTCTGCTCCTTTACTGCTACCAGTGGAAGCGGCCATCATGACCCCACACTGTTGTCGGAAACTACGGATTACACCGAGGGACAATTACTACCTTTTCAACTTTGTCGAAAGGGATAATATAGTTACTTGTTGTCAAAATTTTATAGATGACAGTTATTCCATACTTTTTACAACAGTAACACCTAAAACATATTAACCTTTTCACTATTCTCTTACACCACACAACCCTACTCACACAAACAATTAGCCTAAACTACTTATATTTATTTGACACTGACACTTCGAAGTATCAACTGCAAAAGTGTTGAGACAAACCTGCATCGATAGTAAGACTATATGACCAAAAATACATCACAGTATACTACAATGAAAATTGTAGTATACAATCTGTGGGAAGCAGATGCTTAAACGAGAGCTCGTTTGCATCTGACTGCATCTGCATTTGACTTTTGACTTTTTGACTTCACATTAGACCTTGTTTTTTTCTAGTCAGGTGACAGGTACATAAAACATTAAATTAGGGATGGGCAATAATTCAGTAGGCTGTTGTTTATTGTCTTTCAGTAGCATCATCATGATAAATATCAGGATGTACATGATTAAAATGATGATGACAAGAAAATATTTATTTAAAAATTGACAAAATAAAAAAAAAAGCTTATGAGTATTGTAATATTGATTTCAACCATATTACCCAGCCCTAAATTGCAGTGAAAACAGTGAAAACATTTGCCTTATGTCTATATTGCAGTTTGTTACACCTCTTGTGAAAGTGAAAGACAGCGTTGCTTTTATGAGTAGCTTTATTAAATAAAATGCTGCAGTTTCTACAGTACTATTTACATGACAACTTGTACAGTATATTCCTACACACACAGCTGTTTGTGCCTCTTTAACATAACTGTGTACCTAACAGTTGTGCTGATACAGTTAACAGTCATCTTCGGACTATATCTCCTAACAATGTAATGAAAACCATCTACAATATTTCAGTGCACTTAGATGGCAGAGAAGGAGTGTGAGAGGAGAAAAAGTGGACAGATGCAAGATGATTATGATATGATTATGACATTTGACACTGATGCATGGATATCTGCAATCCTGGAAAGATGCCCAGACATGTTTGTGTGTGTGTGTGTGTGTGTGTGTACATCAGTATGAGGCTTGCCCTCAGCTGTGTGTGTAACAGAAGTAGAGAAGCAGACAAAGGATCCAGGAGCAGGAGCTCTTCAGAAATACGCTGACAGCTGAACACTCAGTAAGATGCTCTGCAGAGAAAGAAAAGCAGGATGTAAACTACCGACAAAACTCTCACACCTTTGTCTTCCACTCTTTTATTCATTCACTCAAATCCGTCAGAGACTCAGACACACACACACTGAACCAACCTACCTTTCTCGATGGTGATGGCTTGACCTTCCTTGGATATTTTGCACATGTAAGTGGTGTTGTGCGGGAGATTGTATGTGAAGCCAGTGAGGGTCAATCGGTAGCCATGAGGCTCCAACTCTGTCACGTAGCTGCGGTCCTTAAACTTCACATCTGCAGGCAAGCCTGAAACATTGGTCTTAATGAGGGTCTCTTTGGATCCAGAGGACCAGGAGAACTCATAGCTGTTGATCTGGCTGGGTTTGGGTGTGATGCGACAGTCTATTCTCAGGTCCCTGTCATCCTCAATGCACACTGATATCAAGTCACACTTCACTGAGACCAGCAGCACTGGGGCAAAACATAGAAACAGGTAAAAAACAGAAAAGTTATCATCTGTGGGTAATGTAGAGACAAATGTAATTCATAATTCATAATTTATTCACTAAATTGGCACCTTTAAAAACTCACCTCCTAGTATCCCATAGACAAACAGAGACTTGACCATGATGGAGCTGCACCCATCCAACTTTGGTGTGTATTTGTGTTGTGTGTGAGGAGCAAGTGTGAGAGCAGGAAGGGAAGAGAGAGAAACAGTTACATTATGTGTGACATATTTACTCTGATGCTATGCCAAAAAAAAGTTTTGCAGAGAGGCATCATTCAAATGTGTAAACCAATGGGAGACTAGTTAGGGAGGGAAATGCATGTTTATTTGATGAGAGGGGCATGGCGTTGTACACTGTTTTGCAGGAAGTAGAAGCCATGGGATTTTGAAAATAATTAAATCATAATTCTATATAACTATATAATAATAATAATAACACCAATAATAATAATGATAATGATAATAATAACAGGAGGTTAAAAAATAGTAAATTATTTTGCATTTATTGTTAGATAGGTCAATAATCTGACCTGGGAAATTAGCTAGTGATATGAAAAAGTCAATTTGTCATTTCATTATAACTTTAAAAGCTCATTCAGTTCAAGTACACTTTGTTAGTATGAAATCAGATACTACCAGTATTGTCACCAATAACTGTCACATTGACAAGATGTGTGTCCATCTGACACTGTGTTTGTGTTTCTCTACCTGCCTGTATCTGTAAGAATCTGTATCTGTAGGTATAAGCATTCAATAACTTTGCACTAATACTCTGAACCTAGTTAAAGTGCATTTAAATTTCATGTCACATGGCCATTTCAACTGACTGCATGATTTAGAATGAAGAATGACACAGATTTTCCTTCTTACTGTTTAAGCTCCTCTGCCTGCAGTGCTATTCCTCACATTTACCAGAATATTAAGCCTTATATTACATAATGACTAATTGCTATAGCCTAATGGCTACACCCTGTATTTCTGCACTTCCTGTTGCCATGCCCTGTGTAGCTGTGCGTTCTAGCACATTCCACATCTTTATAAATAATACAGTCTGATGTGCCCCAAATCCTAAAATTGTCCCTGAGCCTCTGCTGTGTAATGGCTTTGAAGAGCCTTACCTCCTGTCAAGGCTGGGTGATGTAGCAACTTATGTCTGCCTGCTCTTGGTCTGGGTATTTATAGATGGTGGCAGCCTTGGTGCTGTGTGTCTCACTGCTGCTGTCCCTGCTCTGGCGTAGCACTGCATAGCATCACTCTTCTGAGAGAGGGTGGGAGGGATACAGAAAGATGGAGAAAGAGTGGGAGGGATGAGGGAGGACCAGAGAGCGCTGATTCGCCTTTCTCCTCTGCAGTGAGTGTCGGCTGGAGAACACCAGGCAGGCAGTCTGTGTGTGCAAAAGTAACACTTGGCCGGCGTCATCATTTTTGACAGCAATATGTTATGACATTGTCTTCCCTCCTATTTTGTCCCTCTCCTCACCTTTGTCTCATTTCCTCAGCTCTGTTGACCTTCATGTCTCACCATGCTGCAGATGCTCTCTCCCCCTGTGATTTCCACCTTACCGCTGCTCCTATTTATTACATGACCTCCACTGAGATTTGCATAATTCACTTACTGTGCTCTGAATGACATGCAGCCTCCCCCCTGCACCTGAGCTCAAGTTTAACTGTAATTCATAAGGAGTGGAGTACTAGAGTGACTCCTCTAAATACATTTTTATTTTCATCACACCTGCGCTGCACTGTGTAAATGCATATCCCCCAGATGTAATGTGATGCCCTAGAAATTCTATCTCTGTAATGTTGAATGCCTTATGTAGCATGACTCACTGTCTCCACCTATATGGCGCTGAATGGGATTTCACAGAGCAAGTCAGAGGAGGATTCATGGGCTGGATTATTAGGTGACTGTATTAGACCATGCACCATTAGTTTACTGTGGCATTATCTCTTTTAAACACTTCTTCATTTGTGACTGCTACATCTGAAGAAGTAAGGGGTTCACCTGATGGAATTATCTCACTGATGCTCACTTTTTGGAGAGTGAGATTTAAGAGCCAGATGCTGACACTCTGTGGTCATTATTGCTATGACAGCACAAGATGCAAGCAATTGTTGTGACTGCATGACAAAATGGAGTGGAAATTATTGCAAATAAATTTAGTTACACATGAGGAGTTTTCATTCTGTATGAGACGGAAAAAGACAAGAGTTACCAAAATGAAACTAATAACCATGGGTCATGTCGGTCACGAGCACAGTGGGCTTGAAACTTTTTTTTTTGCCTAGTATTGTAGACTTGCATTATAGCCTGACCCAAGTCATAATACTGACAACTTGACCGGCAAGTGACTTATTTGTGGCTAACCAAAGAATTGAAATTTGACTTCAACTTGATGTAATGACTTGAAATAATTTTAAAAGACTATTGTCATTTTCAAAGAAAATTTTCTGTTTTTCTTGCATGCTCCAAATGAAAATGTCTTTGGTTATTTACTTTTCAATGTGCTTTTCTGTAGCAGCATGTGATTTCCTGGCTTCTGATTGGTCAGCAAAATAGTGTGGCCTGTTGCAAGTTTGTGGGTGCTGCAAGGTGGTAGTGTGGCACTCACTTCACTGAGGTTTGGCATTTTGTCAATTCAGTTCCATTCCAGTAAAAAACATTTAAAATTGATAAACACATAGTTTAAATTTGGATGTGCAAAATCTAACTTTATTCTACATAGGCACAGTAGTGAGGAACTAACTACTTAGGGAACCTAAAATGTTTGGACTACAATGCTATTTGTGGTCGTCAGTTGTATATTTCACCACTGTGGTCTGAAGCAGGGTTTAATTGAAATCTAGTGAACTGCTGTGTTATCTAGGAATAATTTCGGACTAAATACATAATTAAATAAATAATAAGTTGACTCACTACAACTCTGGTCTTGTGCAATGGGCCATCACGAGTGGCTAACCACTTAGCTATTAGTAATTTTTTTTAAAACAACACCCATTGTGTTCAGGTTATTGAAAATGTGCAAGAAATTTTCTGTTTACAAAGAAATGTGCAAATGTCATAAATTATTTTGAAGCAATTGGGACAATACACTTCATTTCTCCCGTAGACAATCTATTTTGATCTTAAGTCTCAACAATGCTAAAAAAATAAAAAAAGATGGTATGACTTCTGAGGCCTACAATGGTGGCATGGGGTCAAGGGGGAAGCGGAGGGGGAAGGTGGGTCACCTCCTGTGCCCAGGGGCCCATGGAGAACACTGTCTTGTCCTGTCTTGTCCCATTAACGACTCTGATAATTAAAGCTAGTTAGGCTGTGTCATTGTCTGAAAGTGCACAGGACCCGGGCTGCCGCTTTGCTCAGCTCACATAGTAACAGATAGTTGTCGGGTCGGGACTCGGGGTAGGCTGTCTCGGAAATAATCTGCCCACGCGTTAAGCTGCTTTATCCCGCCAAGCCTCAGCCGAGCAGGGACTTCATCTCGGCAACGAGTCAGACGGAAAGTCGGAATTAGAGTGGGAGAAAAAGTGAGAAGAGGATCCTTGGCTGATGAGTCAAGTTTTGAGAGATCTTTGAGCGTGTGATTGTGTGTGTTTTGAATCGTTAACACACACACACACACAC